>BOPN01002721.1:174257-179257 GCA_017312705.2 Penaeus japonicus | reverse complement strand
GGCATCTGTGCGCTGGCACAATCCTCGATGGAAGGTGGACAGGACCAACTGGAAAGCTTTCCAGGAGGCCCTGGCCAGGTGCCTCAGAACCAGTGACTTCTCACTTAATGATAATGTGGATATACTTGAGGCCAGACTAGTAAATGCCATAGACGAGGCAGCCTCAGAGACCATCCCCAAAACTCTTCCATGGTCCGGGTGTTTAAGGACGCCTGGTACTACAATGAGGGATTGGTGACTATTTTCAGAACAGAACTGTCTGAGTGAAGTTTCAAGGTCACCTCTCCAGGCATTTGCCCCTGGAGAATGGCACTCCACAAGGTGGGGTCTTTAGCCTGGCTCTGTTTAATACCCTCATGTTAAGCATCCTCAACATTCCACTCCCAGCGGGGTGCAAGATTGTTTCACATGTGGATGATCTTGGAATTATCTCTGCTGGGAGACGAAATGAGAATCTAACTAGAAAGGCCCAGCATTGTCTGGACCTAATGTCTAAGGAATGCCACAGAGTCGGGCTTAAGATATCAGTAGCCAAAACAATATCTGCAACCAAAGACTGCAAGTCCAAGGGTTAGAACTAGAGTGAGTTCACGTCTTCCAATACTTGGGGGTATGGGTTGACGAGAACCTCACCTTCTGCTCTATAATTAAATATCTCCTAGACCAGACCAAGGCAAGACTCTCTGTCATGAGAGCTCTGTCAGGGTGGCGCTTAGGGGCTTTGTACCGTGTACTAAGATCCTTCTATGTGCATGCTGTCCGTCCCATTGTGGACTACACCTCCGTTGCCCTGATTACGGTCAAGCCTGGACTTAGGAAAAAGTTTGACATCATGCAAAACGAGGCTGCCAGATTCATTCTGTGTGCCCCTGGGTGGACCAAGGTCACCAACCTCCTCTTGGAGGCCAATCTTTTCCCCTGGACACCCAGATCGATCAGACGGCGGCCCAGGTCTTTGGCAAAGTTTTACAGTCCTCACCAGTCTCGCAGCTAAGACAGAAAGTGCAACGTCAGCTTACACAGAACCATGAATTCTTTGCTAACAACACCTGGCTGTATTACACAGCCAGGGTGCTGATACGGTTTGGGCTCAAGGAGACACTACTGGTTAAAGGCATGGACCTCCCCCACCCTGACTGTGTCACAGCCTGCCGTGGGCACAATCAAGGAGAAAGACAGTACTCACCACCTCTGTTAAGGGATGAGGCGGAGAGGAATATTGCAGCAATCACTCCATCATCTCCATTGCAAGCATCGGTTTTGCAGCAATGGGTATAAGGAGAGCTATGCGGGTATCTGACAGCGACTCCTTGCTCCAGGCAGAGGCAGTTGCTATTATGGAAGCCCTAGCCTATGCAGCCCAGACAGACAGGCATGTTGTCATATATACAGATTCTAGGGTTGCCATTGACAGCCTACAACAAAGCACGCCCCTTGATAATGTTTATCTTCTAACCACAATTCTACCATTGCTCAGAGAATCCTGGATCAGGGTAGATGCATTATCAACTGGATTCTGAGCCATGTTGGTATCAAAGGGAATGACTTAGCCAACAGGTTGGCAGAGGAAGGCAGGAAGAAACCCTTGAGTGATCTTGTGGTGCATCCTAGCCGGGAACTGGTAAGGCATAAAACAATGGTTGTAGGGCAGGTCGGTGCCCTGCAGCGACATAGAAAGCGAGAACCTCCCCCTCAGCCAGCTGGTACTCAGACGCTACAGGCTATGAGTCGCTGATACTCTCCCCCAGAATATTAACCCACTTACGACGGGGGCATTCCAGCCTTGAATGTCCCAATGCCGGGGCGTTCGAATTATTAGGCCTAAATCAATTGAATGGCTGGCACAATACTGTGCCGCCCGGCCACTGGGCTTTTGAATGCGCGATACAGTACTGTACCACCCGTCCAGAGAGGGTTAAGGTGTGCTGAAGTCAGCCTTCACAGACTGAGAATAGGCTATCCTTGTGCATGGCAAATCATACCCACCATTAGGCACGATGGGCGATGCTGTGATCATTGTGGCATGCTGGACGCCAAATTAGTGCACTACCTGATGGAGTGCGAGCACACTTGCTTCCTCAGGCAGGGGCCAGAGACAACAGCCGCTAGGCTGGTTAGATGGCTATGCTTGTCACTTGCCCCTGCCAACTGGAGCACCTACAGGCAATCCAACCGCCACGGTAAACATTCAGTTATGATGATCAGATGGGTCAGCACTTATAGCTGACAGATGTATCTGCCTCCAAGAAGGGCAATTGTTCCACTGCAAGACTTGTACAGTCTACTTCAAAGAAGATTACCCACATACATAGTGGGTGACCTCAATGCCAACGACCCAATGCTAAACAACAGAGCAGACAACCAGGTTAGCAATGCTATTGCTAGAATGGTTGCAGATGGGGATCTAATCCACACTGGACCAGACTTTCCTACCTTCATCACAGGGAACACGGCAACCACTCCAGATATTGCACTCTGCAACAATGAAGCCCACCACAACATGATGGAACCAAGCCCTGCAACCACCAGTGATCACCTGCCTATCAATCTCAAGATAACATCCAACTCAATACTGAAGTCTAACCTCTAGCAGATACAACTTGAAATGGCTAATTGGGAAAGAATCAAGGAACAGCTTCAGTCAAAGCCTGCAGCCAACTTGAGGACTGCAACATTGGAAGAGATAGATGATGAAGTCTGAAAGTGGTACAGCGATGTTGAAGCTGCACTCGAGCAACATGTACCCGAGACCAACTACTATACAGGACTGTCCCCCATCCAAAGCTGACACTAGACATAAGACTGATAAATTTACAGTTGAGTCACCTGCAGTACTATGCAGGAAATCATGGATGAACACAAGACCTGCAAGTAAGATACAGAACAGTGCAAAGTGAACTCTCACAGAAATAGAAGAAAGCAGCAAACGATAAGTGGGAAGACCTTGTCAAGAAAGTGGAATGGAATTGAAAAGACCCACAGTCATTCTGGACAGGAATCAAGAAGCTGATGGGAAGAAAGGAAAGCAGGAGCAGCTATCTCCTCAACAAACAGGATCAGAAGATCTATGAAGAAGAAGAAAAAGAAATCCTGTTCAGAAATTACTGGAGAAATTGCTTCAGAATTACCGAAGAAGAAGAAGAGAACTTTGACAGTGATTTCGAGGAGTCCATCATTGAGGAAATAGGAAGACACATCGACCTCCTGTCTCCAGAAGCTGCTGCTGATTTCGCAAGACTAGCCCATCGACCCACTAATGGCCAAGGTCAGCCCCAGAGACGTCAAATTAACACTATTCAAAGTTTTAAGAACAGAACTGCTCCAAGCAAAATCAGATTCAATAAAACAAGCCTGCAAAATATTCTAAATAAGATGTTGCTGAAACTGGCAAACATATATGCCTCCCTCGCTGCTGGCTGCTAAAGAAGCAAGAATCATGATGATACCGAAAGCCGGGAAAAATCCAAGAAAAGTAGAGAATTACAGACCTCTAGTGGAATTTCCAGGCAAAATTTTTGAGAAAGTTGTGAACAAACGATTGCACAATCACCTAGAGTTAAATGATCTGCAAAATTCCAGGCAACATGGCTTCAGACCAAGCAGAGAAACATCATCAGCCATTGCAATCATATATGAAGAAATTGCTAATGCCATGAGCAGATAGAACCAAGTGATTATGGTTCTGAGAGATGTGGCCAAAGCCTTCGACAAAAAATGGCACACAGGCCTGAAACTTAATTCATCAGGATGAACCTCCCGACGCCCTTAAACCAAGATATTATGCGACTTTCTTGAAGATAGAAGTGCAAGAATAGTCATTGGCAATACTGTCGGTGAAGCAATTCCCCTCAGCAGTGGAGTCTCACGGGGAAGCTGCATCTCACCGACACTTCACAATTTATACAGTAGATCTGCCTGAGCCATCACATGGCAGCAGTAACTATATGTATGCCAATAACGTCACCCAGATCATCAAGTGCGAAGGGAAGTCAATCGAGATGATGGCACTCAGAACTGCCAGAGCCATAGAGACCATCAATCGATTCGAAAGACAGTGGAAAATCTCGACCAACATTCCTGTGGCCAAATTCAGGACTGCAGATCTGATTGTGGACGAGGAAGCCGTCGACTTCTGTGACAAAGGAAATATACTAGGGCTAGCATTTAGCAGATGGGGAATTCTCCCTCACATAAATGAAAGAGCACAAAAAGCTTAACATCAGCTGAACAAGATCAGAAGGTTCTAGACACTAAGTACTGAACCCAAGCTCTACATTTATAAAGCCCTAGTGCAGCCCATGATGGAATACCTGTCAGTGCCTAACCACACCATTTCATGAAGGCAGATGATGAAGCTACAGACTATTCAGAACCAAGCAGGCAAATGGATTCTAAATATCCGCTTTTCCGAAGTAGTCAACGCACAAGAGATCCATGCAAGACTAAGGATCGAGTCGATCAACAAGAGACTCCAATAGCAAGCCAGAAGAAGATGGAGAAGAATCCAAGATGAGGATGAGGAGCTCTACAATCGCCTCATCGTTCAACCAGAAGGCACACATGCCTTCCAGGCCCAAAAGCGTCACCAGAATCAATGGCATTGAAGAAGTTGAGGCAATATTCACGGTATCAGGTACAGGAGACCGATGAATCTGTAAAGAGGCAACCAAGAGGAGAAGACTAAGAAGACTTCCAGAAGTCAAGACTGAAGAAATAACAGAAGAGGACCTGCATCAAGATCAAGACTTTCAAGATTTTTAACAATTTTAACCCAGACCACAAGCTAACCCACAAGGCTCTACTCTCCAATGTCAGTCAAGCATGACACATCATGCATAGCAATGACAGATGACGGGCGAGGTCGGCGAAGTGCAGCGTGGGCAGAGTTTCAGAATAAAATAAAATAATAAATAAATAATAATAATAATAGTAATAAAAATCAATGAATAGCATGCTAGGTGTTCTGGCATCTGGCTGCCTCCCGAGGGGTTGACCCGGGG
>BOPN01002721.1:151757-154257 GCA_017312705.2 Penaeus japonicus | reverse complement strand
CACACACACACACACACACACACACACACACACACACACACACACACACATATATATATATATATATATATATATATATATATATATTTATATATATATATATATATATATTTATATATATATATATATATATATATATATATATATATATGTATATATATATATATATATATATATATATATATATATATATAATTCATGGTAATTTTCTTTCATGAAATCTACACGTATTTTATGTTCATCTGTAAATTTCGTTTCTTTGGTGACTGGCTGTAGATCCTCAATAGTCTCTTCTTCTGACACAATCCCAGAAAAGACTTCAGCAGTTTCCACAATCTCTTGTGACTAGTTGTGACCCCGCATGAGGTGTCTTCTTGCTGTGTGTCATATATCCCGTAACAGATGAAGCACAAGTGCCGGTTCCTTTTCCGGCAACAATGTCAATGTTAACAACTGTTTCAGTAACAACTTTGTTGTTCTAAGCTCTTGATTGTGTCACACATTTGAAACCATTATTAATAATCTTATAAATCAGTACAATAATTCTGAAAACTTCTAAAACTATTACCAAAATTACAATCATTATCATTTCTGTTATCATTATCATCATTATTACTGTCATTATTGTTTTCATCATTATCGTTATTTGTATTACTACTACTAAAGTTCTGTTACCTATGAATAAATAGTAATTGCATCATATTCTTACATGATATCCAAGACAAGCATATGCTAAAAAATAATCTGTCATAAAGTGTTTCTAATGCTTTCAAAAGAAATCAATGAAATTAAATGCTTGATGGAAGGACCGAAATGGTTGGATGAGCAGATAATGCCTGTTGCCTTTCATCAAATGTTAATGACATTTTTAAGGCTAAAGCTCAAGAACTTCATTCTGGATAATTGCGAGACGTGTCTGAAAATTGTAGAACGACAACCATTGAATACTTTTTATTCCTTAAGCAATTATTATTATTATTATTTAATCGCGATTACTCTATGAAAATTCATGGGAAATGTATGAAGAAAATACACATATATACCTTGCTTCTTACGCTGTGTCTGTGGCATTCAGCAAATTAGTTTGTGTTCATACCCATGTTTTTTACTGTAGTATTTGCTAAAGTTGAGAGATTCGCGAACATTAACGGTCCGATGCGACTACATAATGAATTATGGTAATTTTGATACAACTAAATACGTAGCAAGGAGGGAGATTATAAAGCATTAATAATAAAATAAAAATATAACCGATGCAAAAAAAATACTCGAAAATTATCCATTGTATATTGTGGGTAGATGTGATTAAACAACTTTCCTTAATTTTTTTTTTTTATCGTATTATATTATAGTTCTTGTAAACTGCTCTTCCTATTGTGCAAATCTTAAAAAAATATATATCTATCTGCATTTCTTCCATATTGGCAACCTATATTCATAAATGGATTGCATAACCATGAGTGCGTAAGATGAACTGTTAGCTGCAAAACAAAGCCATTACGCTACTATACAGTCATCCTACCTTTATCATAGTACATCCCCATCTTATACACCTCCCCCCCCCACACACACACACACACGCACACATAAACCGTAGTCTCTTTAGCATTCTCCCTCGGCTACGTAATTTTATGCATCTGTATGAACAAACATCAAAGACATAATCATATGATGAAAAAATAAAATCATATAAATTATTTATTTGTGCGTACTTTGATGTATCTATATGAAATATATACATTTTAGCCGCCGTTTATTCCCGTACGAGAAGTAACAATTCCGCACTGCGAATAATATTTCTATTCTATATTGCTGCACTCGGCAGCAATGAATTAGAAATTCAAGTCACAAATCAGGTTACCGAGGTTATATCTATGTGAGAAAGATGGTAGAATGCAGTAACGCATTTAAAATAGAAATATAAATTTTGCCTCCATAACCGAGACTCGATCCCGGGTCATCAGAGTGACAATCCCGGCTACTAAGCCAATAGACCACGCGTCCCACTAAAAGTCTCGGTAAAGGAGGTAAAATTTGTATTTCTATATTAAATGCAATACTGCATTCTACCATCCTTCTCACATAGATATAACCTCGGTAACCCGATTTGTGACTTGAGTGCCCACGAGAATTGTCTGTAATACCTCGCTATCACTGCTCTGCTAAGAGAATATAGGCAATTTCCATGATGGTTGTAAGGCATCTGGTTAGACAATTCTTTTCGTGGGTCGCATGGTCTATTGGGTTAGTAGCCGGAATTGTTACTCTGACGACCCGGGATCGAGTCTCGGTCAGGGAGGCAAAATTTATATTTCTATTTCAAATGCGTTACTGCATTCTACCATCTTTCTCACACACACACACACATATATATCATAGTATACGTATGCATGTATGTATATATATATGTATGTGTATATATGATATATATATATATATATATATATATATGTATATATATGTATATATAATATATATATATTTATATATACATATATAC
>BOPN01002721.1:126757-134257 GCA_017312705.2 Penaeus japonicus | reverse complement strand
TGTGTGTGTGTGTGTGTGTGTGTGTGTGTGATTTACTTACTATATGTATTAAGACAGACAAATAAAAAATAACTCGGCGCAAGAGTTATTAAAAATAAATCTACATTCACAAGAGAATGAGAGAGAATCATTCTACTGATGATAATAATAGAAGTAAGAATGATGATAATATTAATAATAATAAGGATGGTAACGATAGTAGTTGCAATGATAATAATAATGACAACAATGATAATGATAACAATAATGATGATAGCAATGATAATGATAATGAGAGTAATAATAATAGCAATGATGATATTGATTATAATTATGGTGATAATAATAATCTTTTATCATTACCATTATTATTTTTCTTACCATTACCGTTCCATCACCATTATCATCTTTATGATAATCATAACAATTGTTATCATTACTATCATTGTGACTATGAATATTTTCGTGAGAATTTAGTCGTTTCTGCAACATATGACAATCACCTTCAGAGACTGTCTGAGGGTGATTAAAATGTTGGGACCCTGAAGCTAACCAATAAGGAAATTGTGACCTAATCTGACACTTGGGTTAGCTCCACCCATTTCTCCTGTAGGCGGGTCATCCTCCGCTGAACTAGCAGACCTGATATGTGTTGGCTGTAGTAAGGACACACTTGGTCTTCGCCCTCTCATCCACCCTCACCTGATCTACTTTTTGTGTGCCAGTGCTAATCTTGACCATGAGTTCTCTACCCTGGTGGAACAGGTTTTTGCAGTGGAAACGGAAGTAGCAGAGGTAGAGGCAAAACAGGTAGCAACTTCTTCAACCATCATTTCTTGTCATATATATATCATAAGGAGTGATTATCTTGTGGTTATGATATATTGTTATTTTCAGTGTCTTTCACAGCAACAGCGCACCAAGTTAGAAGAAAGGACCAAGACATCGATTATGAAGGTTAGTGATAGCTGAAGTCTGATATCCCTTCTACCATTTTCTCAATCTCAATTCCTTCTCAATTCTTAATCTTTCTAAATATTCTGAAATATCAGGGAAACTACTTTTTTTTTTTTTTTTTTTTTTACTGGATAGTGTTTGTTTGTGTTCGTTCTCCTTTCCCCATCCGCCGTGCTAATCCTCCCACTGACCGTCCCTCTGATCTGACCTCTTCCCCCCCCCCCCCCCCCCCCTATGTGTCCTACATGGCATTTCAATCTCATCAGACATTTAATATCATACAGAAATTTGCTGTTCATCTGTTCCAGTTGAAGATTTCCTAGAAAGTGTTGAATCCATGATTAGTCAAGGAGAAATGCCTAGAAACAATCCTACTTTCAAAGCTAAATGCATGAATGCAGGAGAAACACGTTTGGAGCTTCCTTCCATGAAAGTACGGAATACATTTAACGCTTTCAAGACCTTATCATCCGAAATGCATAGTTGGGGTTATTTCAACGATAGTTTTGGAACATTTAAATCCTTCGATGTAAGTCATCATATTCAGATTGCAAGATTTATTCCTTTAAAGCCTGCTTCTTTATCCGAAGAAGACATTCAATATTTAATCAATCAATTATGAATCCAGGTATCAAAAAGAGTTAAAAGCATCCCCCTCAACCATGACTCCCGTATCAGATCATTGTTTAACGAACATTGCGTCTCCTCCATGAAGTATATGGTGAAATCACTCCTAGTTGCTTCATTACCTACTTCTGTCCAAGAGTAAGTTTGGGAACCTTGTAAAGATATTGATTTACTTATGTTACCTGTCGAATTTGTCAAGTCAATCAGAGAGAAGGCTCCCACCGCTGTTCACACTTCCTAGGTTAACATGACCAGACAGACAACACACCCTTACGCACCACAAACAAAAACAAACATCCAAATAACAAACCACAACTCAACGTTAACCTGGGCAGACAACATAAGTACACTCAGAGAGAACACCATACCTCTAACCCGCGGTTCTACAACAGTGTAGAACCATCAGTCCAGAAACAACACCCCTCATAGATATAACACGTGACATAACACTTACTTTCCTCCATCATCTAAATCGCCTCATGTTCCCCGACATAGCTAACCCTACATCACAAACTGGGCACCAGACCATAATCACCGTTTCAACTGTTCTGCGAAAGTTCATGGTGCCGATACATGTTATTCACCCTCATACTGCCCTTATCATGACACAGGTTCAAACCCATGGGCAGAATGCGTGGTGTTCCCAGATCAGGTGAGACAAATGCATAGATTGCTCCAGCAAGGCCAGGCAAACTGCCATTTTTTAGGGAAAAGCCCAAAATATTCTAACCTGGCAACTACAAACACAAGACCGGTAACACATCACTTTGTCTCAATTAGTTGCATTCTTAATGATACCATTCAGCCGCCATTGCTTTCATCTATGTTAAATGACAAAGCTGTATATTTTTTCTTAGACACCGGATCCTCTTGCTCTGTTGTCTCATTAGATACCTTGAAGAATTTTTAATTATGTTTAGATTTGCAACCGAGTCACACCAACATTTCCGGGATAACAGGAGATAAGGTCATAATAAAATCTAATTTGCCCCAGGGTAAAATTATATTCTACTATGACCTTATCTCCTGTTATCCCGGAAATGTTGGTGTGACTCGGTTGCAAATCTAAACATAATTAAAAATTCTTCAAGGCATCTAATGAGACAACAGAGCATGGGTCATGATTTCTTATACCATACAGGAATTTCTCTCTACCCCCAAAGTAATAGCATTACTTTTAATGGTCAGATTTACCTGTTAAGGTCTATAGATGCGTGGCGAATTTTTCACAGCCATAATGGGAATCTATGAGCTCATACACGACCATATTCACCCCATGTCCACACCTCACTCACCTCCCTCTCCTCCCCGCCATTCACCTCACCTCTTCTCTTGCTGCGTGCCCCATCTCCCCGGTTCCAACAGTACATAAACCTTCACGCTCTAAAACACGTTGACGAATGCGCGAAATCTTGGACTGTAAATGATGATGCTCCAAAATTTATTACTAATGCTACCATTACTATTTAGTCATTTCATGATTTACTGATAGACATACTGCTTTGATATTACCTGATAATATACGGTGCATGTTTTTAATCAGACCCTTGCCCCGTTAACTATTAATGCTGGCAATCCTGTAATATCATATGAATTCAAAGATTGCCTATCTACAAATTTAATTTACCTGTTCCCTCCCTTTTTTCGGTCACCATAATATCATCTTCCCCTGATAAGCATGGTTCTGATCATGTTCTAAATCTAAAAATTACATTTTCATGAAGGATATATTTTCAAGAACTTATTTAATGAACTCTCAAGCATACTACCAATCGAGGACCATCCTATCAGAAAAGCAACACTGCTTCAACACTCCATTACCCTCAAGCCTGATGCTAAGCTTTCATACCAAGTTATAAGATCTCTCATTCAAAGCGACAGGCCTAGGGAAATGAGGTTAAAACATTTTTATATATAAATCTTATTCAATTAAGCAATGCACCCTCGGCCTACCCCATCCTCCTTGTTCCCAAGAAAAAAGTCACAGTGCCAGGACCCTTTCCTATTCCTAACCTTAGATTGTTGTTGCAAGACATTAGGTCTAATATTTTTTTCAACCAATGACCTTGCTAAAGGGATTCTGCAAGTTCCTATGGCTCCTGAAAGCGTGCCATATACAACTCATATAGGACACTTTCGGCCTTAGCAATTCTCCTCTCACATTTTAGCAGATTAATGTCACTTGTACTATCAGGATTAGTTAATGATCAGGTCCTTGTATTTTAAACATTTTGATTTGCTCATTCACCCCCTCTCTAAACACGAGAATAAATTGCATCAGGTTATCAATAGGCTATCAACTGCAGGATTAACTATTCAGCCTAGCAAATGTCAGTTCTTTAAATCTAGGTTAGATTACTTAGGCCATACCTTATCATCTAAAAGTATTGCTCTTAATGATTCAGAAGTTAAAGCCATTACCGATTTTCCAACAGCTAAGAAACAGAAGGAATATAAATTATTTTTAGGCCTCTCAGGTTTTTACACGCTATTCATTCAAGATTACGGGTCCATAACAAGGATTCTACTTGGCAGTGGACAGACGAGAAAAAAAAAAAAGAAGCGCATTTAACACACTTCATGACTACTGAAGGCTCCCCTTTTAGCCTTCCCTAATTTCAATTTACCTTTTGTCCTCACCAACGATGCCTCAAATCTCTGGCTCAGAGCAGTACTCCACCAGAAACAGGGCCATTCTGGAAAAATGCAGCTCATTGCTTTTGCAAGTCACCCCTTCAATTCAGTGGAAAAACGCTACCATCCGATGGACCGTGAATTACTATGTATCACGTTCGCCCTCCACTAATCTTGGGATATCAGATAGGAGTGCACACTGATCATTCCCCTTCATGTCCATATCTAAAGGGAAGAACCCTAATGGACGATGCGTGATTGAAATTCCGGCAGAGTTCAGCGTCACCATTGTTTATTTTACCCAAGAAATAAAATGCCGATACGCTGCCACGTGCTCCTCTCCGATGCTCACAACCTGCCCTACTCTAGCTTCTTGCCCACCTTTGCCTGCTGCTAGTAAAATTCTCTAACATTGCACTGATCCTGGTGTATACTGCCGCGCCTATTGTTGAGGATATTTCGGAGGACGAGATCCGGCCTGCATATGTTGATTGCCACTGTTCCGACCCCATTCATTCTGTTACTGCCCAGTTTTGGCTACATCAGCTATACTACCTCCCTTGGACCCCTCCCCCTACAGAGGACGAGATCCAGCTAACACAACATAATTATAATCTGTACAGAATGAAAGTCCTCCCACAAGCAGACATGTCTGAGTAAGTCTACTTTGCCTCGATAATAATGGTCTACTTAGCTACAAGTCTCGAGATAGGGCTAGAAGGTTCAAAGCATCACGTAAACTTGTAGTTATTCCTGAATCTCTCAAAGGTCTTATCCTTCCTCTTTTTCATGAATTAAAAGAAGCAACACACTGCGATAAGTATAAGGCATTTCACCTAGCTCAGCAGTGATTCTTTTTCCCACACCTCATTAGCAAGGTTGCTAAGTATGCTCAGTCTTGTAAGCAATATCCATATTACAAGAGAAATACCCTTGACCCAACCCCTGCATTTAATTATGACATTCCAGACTTTCCTTTCCAGAAGGTCTCTTATGTCACATTGTCAGGTTTTCTACCTTCTCGCAAGTTCATCAATAGGTTTTGCGATATCATGAATGTAGCTCTTGTTAACCTTACCGTCCACAAAGTAGTGGTATTACAGAAAGGCTCAACTCCTCCATCCTCTCATTAATGAGATCACTTGTTGATGCGACATCTGACACATGGAATGAATCACTCCTGACAATCCAGTCTTGCTTCAATGGTACATTCCATTCCTCCTTAGGTGATAGCCTGCATTTTCATTTATATGGAATGGATAAAAGATTACCTTATGACTTTTTTTATGAAAATCAATTTCTTTTATATAATGATAATCCTTCTACATATCTTCTAAAGAGAAACCAGTCAATCTTTTTCAGATTATAAGACAGCATTTGACTAATGCCAGAGATAAGATACTATCATTTTAACATAAAGTTGCACGTCACAAAGATATTGAAGTTGGAGCACTAGTATTTAGAAAAATCAACCAATAGCTCAATATTATATCCAAGCTTGCTCCTCGATTTTAAGGTCCATTTAGAGTAATTAAAGTAAAGAACAACAAAGCCTACATTAAATGCATACAATCAGGTGAACACTCTTGGTCTCACTTCGACGTCCTAAAGCTTGCTCACAAGTACTATTCTCCCCCAGCCGACGAACATTAATTGATTTTTATCTTCCAGATATTACTACTCTTCGGCTTATCATCTTTCACCTTGTCGTCTGCCAACCCCCATGCCTTACCCTCTAGGATTCGCGCAGTACCAGGAGCTTTTGTTGAGGACCATGGGCTTGTCTTACCAATAACAAACAATGTAGTGATGAAAAGTACACTTCAGCCGATTGCTGATGTCTCTGGCCTAGCTGCTTTCCACCTACATAAGATAGCATCACTTCCAGCGCAGGTAACTCGTGAACAGTTAATACAACAGCAATTCTCCCATCTCCACAATGCACTTCAATCTAATTTAATCTATCAATGCTATTGCCAGTATTGCCACGAGTTACAGAGAACATTTAACAACATTATCTCGATCTTTGAAAACTACTCAACAAAGCTTACTATTTCTAATCATTTCACAGAGCTCGCATTTAACGTGCTATCTTACCAAGTGACAATTAATAAGACTACAATCAATATTAACTCAATAACCAACTAGTTGATTGACTTCTTAGATAACTGTTCAAAAACCACTACTCGCACATTTGTTTGCATTTCATCACCTCTGGCACTTGATACAAATAGGCCATCTTACTCTAGGGCACTCATTACAAACCATAATATCATCGGTCAGTGCATGTTATCTGAAATGCGTGGTTTGGTTAGGCCGTTTCTTTTCTAATTTACCGACGTTACCGTATTATTTTGTCTTCAAGGTTACTACAATTACATGTGTAATAAGCATAGTCATGACATTATTCTACAAGGTACTTTTGTTCCAGCCACATATGAACTAACTCCCTTATCTTTATTTATTACAGCCATTCATACCTACAAAACGAAGATTGCAATGAATACCTCCTACCTGCAGCCCATGTCGGTATCATTGCCATCGTATAACATATCTCTTCCTAGTCTAACTTTTCAACAGATACCTACTTTGCAACAGCTGACGCATTTGCTCCGCTCAGCCTGTCATATGCAACCTACATTTATCCTGTATATGTTACCAGAATGTGTATTTTGCTAATAATCATGGGAGCATGCTATTCCATCACCTATGAGCGAGTTGCAAGGAAAAATAAGCAATTAACACCTAACAGTTACCCTCATGGTATATGGTGTTATAAGATACAAAACCTAAACCAAAATACATATATAAAGAAAAAGAAAAAAAAAAAAGAAAGAAAAAAAAACACACCTTTAATACAATATTCAATATATTACTAACCTATTTTCCTTTTCATATCTCGACCTGTGCCTTCCACCCTACGTCCCCACTTACCTCTCTAACACCATGTAAGGTGCCAGGTATTTGTGTATTTTTCCAAATACTACGTTGAATATAGAAGAGCACACCTCCCAGGTGTGTTAAACCTGTAACTTCCACAGCTGATCTTGAGGCCTGCCATGCTGCACAACTGTGTGGTACCTGTGTATCAATCAAGGCGCTGCCATATGTTTGCTGTCTCGTCGCATAACACTCCATCCAGTTCCCCTGATCTAGAAACTTACCTTTAGGTAAGTATAAAGCTTCCTACTCTATTTCTTACCAAATCGGGACAATTTAGGATAGAGTGATATGAAAGTGTGTATCTCTAACGTTTACCAGTACAAATGTCTGACCTGACAAAATATGATCAAGTTACAATGG
>BOPN01002721.1:114257-121757 GCA_017312705.2 Penaeus japonicus | reverse complement strand
AAACATCCCTGTTGGGATGTTGGGGCTGCCTGGCTACCTTCGCGGCATAGGTCAGCGCAAGCTGGCCGCGTCTAAGACGGAGGGGAGGTACTTCCGACTCTACCTCTAGGCGCTCAATGCGAGTGCACTTAAGGGCTCCAAGACAAACGCGTGAACACGCATTCTGCACGACATTCAAACCTTTCAGAGTTGAGCTCGTTGCCGAGCCATACACGATTGACCCATAATCTACTTTAGACCTAATCAGGGATTTATATAACATCAGTGCCGAAACACGGCCTCGCAGGGGTTATATGGGCCTCTTTCCAGGGAGGGAGCATGTGGTAGGCCCTCCTTCCAGGGAGGGAGAAAGTCGTAGGCCCTCCAGGGTAACGCCATCTCTTGGCGCCTCCTCCCCTCGATAAAAAGGGGAAACTCGTGTAATTTACCCTGGAGGGATGGCTGGGGTGAAGCACATCACTACAACTCCTCCCCCTCGAAGTTCACAGGCCTGTGGACTAAACCATTAACTGTAATAAAAGAAATGGGTTTTACTGCCGACCATAGATAAAGATCACCATCCAGGCAAAAGAAATTTGTAAAAATATGAAAAGGGGAGAGAGCCACGACCTTTAATAAAACAAACAGCCAACATTAAAAAAAAAAAATTATCAAAAAAAAAAGCAATTAAGAAAAAGAAACTAAAAACTGGCTGAACCCATCAAAAATACTTAATCCTAAATCATCAAAAACTTAAAATTAACCTTAAAATTAAAACCAAAGTAAAAAGAGCCAAAAAGAATCAAGACATAAAGGGCGAAACCTCCATGTTAGCCCTTAAAGCACGATCATCTCCACCAAAGAAGGTCAATACCTACATCAGGCAGTTGACCCTGGTTCACTCCCGGTTGCTCACATCGGGGACACTCGGATCCTCGGTTCCATCGCCTTCCTCAGCCTCGGGGAAGAACTCGAGCTCCTCTTACACCACATAACGCTTCATCTGGTTACAGTGGTAACTCTTATCTCGGTAAGGCGGCTGCGTCGACTGGCAGACAGGGCCTACCTGCTTCTTCACTCGCAGAAGGCCACTCCACCGGGAACCAAGAGCTCGGCCTGCAACTCCTGTCTGGCGGGCGTATTCTCTGACGAGGACAAGGTCACCCTCTGCTGGCACGAACTTTTGCCGCACTCTCCGGTTGTAGTCCTCGGCCCATATCGACTGTGCGCGACGGGCCGTCTCGACTGCAACCCCTCGAGCCTCCCTGAGCCTTTCGCGGAACCGTTGAGCTGATCCCTCATCGATCTCCTGCCGGTTCGTCAGCCCTACAGGGAAATAACCATCCTTCCCTATCATGAGGTACAACGGCGGCTGTCCGGTACTCCTGTGTACCGCCGTGTTCAGGGCGAGACGTACGTACGGAAGGAGCTCATCCCATTCGTCCGGGTGTTCTCCTACCAGGGTAGCCAGGGCATCCTTTATAACCCTGTTACTCCTTTCTACCATACCATTAGCCTGTGGATGGAAAGCCGTGGTATATCCCAACTTTATCTTCAACATTTCACATACCTGGGAAAATAGACGGTTTTTAAATTCACCCCCAGAATCCGTTACTAAAATATTAGGAGGTCCAAAAAGAGTCACATATTTCTCCACAAATGCATTAGCCACTGTTTCTGCATCCTTGTTCTTCAAAGGTATCAACTGCAAATACCTGGTAAGATGTTCTACGATGACCAGAACGTAGCGGTAACCATTCAGAGATCCTTGCAAATCTAGAAGATCTGCCGACACCCTCTCCATAACCTGTGTCACCTCTGGGGCTGAACTTAATTTAGCCCTTCGCACCGCAACTCCTTTTCGCCGTTGACATTGGGGGCATGCTGCCACGAACTTCTTGACGCCCAGCAACATCTGAGGAAAATAATACTGGTCTCTCAGACGCGTGTAAGTCCTATAGACTCCAGGGTGGGCTGCTGTTAGTTCACTGTGCACCGATCTTATTGCCTCATCCCTCATGGTGCGAGGGATCACTAGCTGCTGGATCACACGGTCTGGAAGGTGACATAAATGGTACAACAGGCCATTGCTTACCTCAAATTCTTCTAAAGGAAAGGGTGTTCTTCGTCGTGGCAGTCTTTGTTCCTGAAGGTACTGGATAATCTCAGTCCATAGGGGGTCCTTCTGTTGCTCTTTGGCAATCTTTTGGGCGTCCATGACACGAGATGTTGCCGCTACTGCTCTGCTTAGGAGGTCAGGTACATGATGGGAAGCACGTGGTTTGTACCGAAGTTCGTACTGGTAAAAGGAGAGTTCGTGGGACCATCTTGTCATCCTGATTGACTTAGTTACCTGTTTAAATACATATACTAAAGGCCGGTGGTCGGTATAAATCACAAATGATTTACCATAAAGATATGCATCAAAATTTCTGACAGCTTCGACAACTGCCAGAGCCTCAATATCAATCACTGGGTATCTCCTTTCTACCTCCCTAAGCTTTCGTGAAAATAGGCAACAGCATGAGGGACCCCTTCCCAATCTCGCTGCATAAGACATGTGCCGATGGCTACCTGTGATGCATCAGAGTGCACCTCAAAGGGACGGTTAAAGTCTGGTTTCCGGAGGACCGGTGCCGACATCAGCCGTCGCTGCAGCTCTTCAAAGGCCTGCTGATGCTCTTCTTTCCACCGAAATTATCTTCCCTTCCTGGTTAAAGAGGTGAGTGGGGCAGCTATCATTGCATAATTGGGGATATGTTTCCGAAAGAATCCTGTACATCCCAAAAACTGTCTGACTCCTTTCACATTCTGTGGTGGCTTCATTGTCTTAATGGCCTCTACTTTTGCTGGGTCTGGCTGTATCCCTTCCTTGGTTATAAGATAACCCAAGAATTTGAACTCATGAGTGGCAAAAGAGGACTTACCGACATTTAGGCAGAAACCCGCCTTACTGAGCAAGTCGAAGGTTTCTTCCAGATGTTCGAGATGTTCTTCAAACGAGCGGGAGTAAACCACCACGTCATCCAGGTATGCTAGCACATGCCTCCCCAAGACTGGAGCCAATACCGTGTTGATGGCCCTCTGGAAGGTGGATGGGGCCGTGGCGAGTCCAAAAGGAAGCCTGGCAAACTGGAAAAGTCGGTGGCCATCTGAAAAAGCCGTTTTATGCCTATCCTCTGGATCTACTTCCACTGTCCAGTAAGCAGAACGGGTATCAAGGGCAGTAAACCACTCAGTGTTATGCAGTTCATCAATGGTCTGGTCTGTACAGGGCATTGGATATGCATCCCCAATCGTTACTTTGTTCAGGTTCCTAAAGTCAATGTAGAACCTTACCTGCCCATCCTTTTTCCTGACCAAAACCACGGGGGACAACCAAGGAGATTTTGAAGGCTCGATGATGCCACCAGTAAGCATCTTATCACACACTTCCCTTATGGTGGTCCTCGCATGTTCCAGTAGACGCCACTGTCTGGTCCTCAGAGGGGTCTCACTGGAAGTCACTATCCTTTCCCAGTGGAGCTCCTTCCTTAAATAAATTGGGAAATTTGTTTAAAATGGAGAACAATTGGTACCTTTGTTCAATTGTAAGATGGTTTACCTTCTCCTTTGGTATGTCGAAGCTATCTTCCGTCTCACCCACAGTGTACGTTTCGAAATTAACTTCAGGGAAGACGGTGTATTGGTCCTCGGTGTAGCCGAAATCTTGGGTCCGATAGAAGTCATCGAAATCGTCGATGAAATCCTCTGTTACACTGCTTAAAGAATCCCCATCATTATCCTCCCTGCTAGTGGGCACAAAGTTCTTAGGAGGCATGTCCCTTGAAGCAGAGTCTTGGTGAAAAGTTTGTTCTACTGGCTCAACTCTTGCAATAACCATACCCCCCTTAAGTGTCACTGGCTTTGGTCCATCATTCACTACCCACACGTTAACCATGTTCGTTTTCACAGTCACCACGGTCCTAGGCACTAATACACGGTCAGTGATTCCACAGATACGTACCTCCGGATGCCGGGTTCCATTCCGCAATTGTCCATGTATAAAAACACCACTATGGGGAGGGCACTACACTGTCTTCTGAACCACAACACTGTCTTCCACCTCACCCATGTTACTAGTCCTTCCACCTGAACCGGGTTTCTCTCCTCCTGGGATGGTCTTATTAATCATCTGCACTTCCCTTGAGGAGGCATCGGAGTATGTGAGCGGCACCTTCACGCCATTAAACACCATATATTTTCTAAGGAGTGAGTGATAAGAAATTAGCCGGAAGTTGAACCTTCTGAGTAAGTCTATGCCCAGTAAAATATCACCTGGGAAAGATATTTCATCCACTATACATACTTTATGGAAGCAGAAGACATGAGGAGCGATTTCAATCCTTACCGTCGCTTCCGCTTCAGGCTGAAACTGCCGTCCCCAAGCACCTCACAGGGTTTTCGATGAAGAAAAGGGTCGATGTATTTTAAACCTTTTCATGGCATCTCGGGAAAGTATAGTCACTTCTGATCCTGTATCCACAAATCCTTCAGCCGTTTGACCATTAACCTGCAATTGTACTAGGGGTCTCCCATGTCTTACTTGGCTACTCACGGGCATTACTGGTTCCTTGGGGTCCTGCGCCTGGGGTCGGAACTTCTTCGTCCCGGCGGACCGCGCGAAAGGGACACCTATTTGCAAAGTGTCCTTCCTTCTTACACAGGAAACACCTGTTCGGTCGACGACTTCGACAGTCGGCTGTATCATGGGAATCAGATTTGTGGTAAGAACAATACCTTTCAACAGGAGCTACTTGCCTTGGACGTAAACTTCTCCTTGGGTATTCAGGTTCACCTGCTCTCTCTGGGATACTCACATTACCTTCATTTTCACCTTTTACACCAACTCGAAGGTTCCAAATCCTCTGAGAAGCATCGACAATCTCCGACAACGAACCATCCTCTTTTAGGACTAAAGCTTCCCTCAACCAGAATGGCAAACCTCTTAAAAACACCCTCCTGATCAATTCGTCAGGATCCCCTATGGCTCCAGGATAATCATAAAAACCTTGGTACACATTACCCTCTAAAAGAACATAAAAATCAAGAGGAGCTTGATCGGACTTTAACTTATATCCTTCAAGTAATCTAAAAAAAGTCTGTGGCAGAACATGTCCCCCTGAATTTAACCCTTACCTTTACTTTAAATTCTTCCCAACTTAAAATTCTATCAAACAGGGGTCCATTGATTATCAAGTCTGCCGTCCCTCTACAGGAAGCCTTCGCCGCGCGAATATAGGCAGAATCAGTGGGAGGTCTAGTTAAGTTCTCTATGCTGCGGATCCAACTCTCTACCTCCTGATTTCTTTTAAGTGGCTGAGCAGCAGAGGTCTCGGCTTTAAAAATAATTACCACTTCTTCATGCACAACATACTCAACAAAGTCACGGTTAGAAGCATCACTAGTACTTGGTGTTGCCCTGTTCTGTTCTAATTTTAATTCCAATTCAGAGTTCTTTACCTGCAAATCATTAACCAGAGTTTTCAGACTATTAATTTGCGTCTGTAACTCGTCAAACAATGAAATGTCCATGTTTTCTCTGGGCAAAAGGGTCAACTCACCACTCGTGTTTGAATCGACTTGTAAAGATTCTCCCAATGGACCTGCCTCTGGCTCACCACCTAACCCTCTCCGCAGCTTTCGTTTACCCATTACTTTAAATCCCTGAAATAAATCTTAACCCACACGAGAGAAATTCCTGAAATTAATGCTTGCCTGAAACATTCAAAATCCCACCGCTGATCACCAAAATAAATAAGAGCTGTAGTGATTCCCTGAGATATTCCCTTGCCCCAAAGTAAATTCCCGATTGAATCCAAGGTAACGTGAATCCTGTCATGTGTAGGGATAGGCTGCCACCAGCTGATAAGGGATCAGCACCCGTGTATGTGCGAGACAGTCGAAGACGTGTAAAATGTATGTTATTTATGTGTATGAGTGTATGTCAGTTTGTATGTGGAAAGAAAGAGTTCCTACACAGGACATTGCCGAGCAGGCGTGGCTAGAGTCAGGCAAACATTCTTCATTCAGTGTTTTACAAATAAGATCTTGAAAGATATAAAATCAATAGTTCCGATCATCACAGTTTATTATTTATTTCGACACAAAAGGTCTTTCCTCCCATATTGATAAATGTATTCCTTGGCCTGGCCATGAATTAAACTACGGCCGCAACCCTTTCAAAAACAATAAAATCCAATAAAAGTTCCAATAAAGATAAGTGCCAAAAGGGCACTTGTTGTGAGCAGTGCGTTTGCCGAGCTATGGGCTCATCTGCAAGAGGCTATCTGCTGCCGAAACACGGCCTCGCAGGGGTTATATGGGCCTCTTTCCAGGGAGGGAAAAAGTCGTAGGCCCTCCAGGGCAACGCCATCTCTTGGCGCCTCCTCCCCTCGTGGCGATAAAAAGGGGAAACTCGTGTAATTTACCCTGGAGGGATGGCTGGGGCGAAGCACATCACTACAACACAAGGTCACATACACAAGTGGAGGCAGGCATACTCAGATTGATTACATCCTGTGCCGCAGAATGCATTTGAAGGAAGGCAGAGATTGTAAGGTCATTCCAGGTGAAAGTGTGGCTAAACAACACCATGTAGTCATTGCAAAAATGAGGCTGATGAGCCGAAGGAGAAGAGAGGTAAAGGTAGAACCTAGAATCAAGTGGTGGAGACTGCGAGAAAAAGACTTTGGAACAAAATTTAAACTGGAGGTAGACCAGAAGATGAAGTGGGAGGAAGACAACACCTGGGTAGACTCATCAAATGTATTACGGGGAAACAGCAAAGGAATTGCTTGGTGTGACAACTGGGAAAAAGGAGGACAAGGAAACATGGTGGTGGAACGAAGAAGTACAGGAAGCTATTGTGAGGAAGAAAGAAGTATGGAAAGAGTGGCACAAAAGAAAAGATCTGAGAAGCAAGTTTTTGTACAAGAAAGCGAAGAACAAGGCAAAGGTAGCAGTAGCGATAGCAAAGAAAGAAGCAAGTGAGGAGATATATGAGAAGCTGGTTATGAAAGAGGGGGAAAACATGGTGTATAGGGTGGTAAAGCAGAGGGATAGAGCAGCAAAGGACGTACAATAAATCAGGCTGAAAAAGGACGCTGAGGATAGAGTGTTGACCACCGAGGAGGAGGTGCTGCAGAGATGGAAAGACTTTGAAGGCCTGATGAATGTTGAAAATCCCAGGGAAATGAGAGAGGAAAAGGGGTGATGTCAGAAGTAATGGTAGCAGGAATAACACAAGACGAGGTAAACAAGGCACTGAAAAAGATGAAGAGAGGCAAAGCTTTAGGACCAGATAACATTCCAATAGAAGCATGGATAAGCCTAGTAAAAACAGGTGTTGGATACTTAACATCCCTATTCAACAAAATCCTTGCAGGAGAGAGTATGCCAGATGAGTGGAGAAAGAGCACATTGATACCCATTTACAAGAACAAAGGAGATGCACAGGATTGCGGTAACTACCGGGCCATT
>BOPN01002721.1:104257-106757 GCA_017312705.2 Penaeus japonicus | reverse complement strand
TCACACACCTTGAAAATAGAAAAGAAATAGTATCTCAAATTGGACAACACAAATTAATCATTTGATTTATTGTCAATATAATCACGAATATATAAGAAAAAATCGATAATATAATTCCAGAAATATGATCATATCACATGCAGAAATAACTCCTTAATAACGTTTGGTGAGATAGTTTGTATGCTTCAACAAATTGTGGTGTAAAAGTATGGGGTTATTAGATTTAAGAAGCAATTTAAAATGTATCTCTTGAGCCGTTTCTTAGAAATATTTAGGGATGGTAAGGAGAAACAAATTTCCAGATTACGGGGCCTAAAGATATGACTAAGTGACGGAGCATAGAAAGACATACATAAGAGTGGTAATGACAAATTTAGATATTACATCTAATCTTGAAATCTGAGCATGTTTAAATAAGGGACATTGTTATAGTTGCTTTCATTCTTGGGTAGCAGTAATAATTTGATGTTCTGGACTTAAGCGAATATGAGTGTTATGTCATTTATGTAGATAAAAAAAAAGAAAAAAAAAGAAAAAAAAATATTATTGGACCCAACACACTACCCTGCAGGACTCCAAGAATAGCTGTTACTAGAAAACAGTCATTTGGTTTCTCGTAGTCAGGTAATCTTTAAACCATGAATGAATCAGAGCACGAATACCACAGTAATAGATCTTATCTGAAAGAATTTTATGATTAACTGCATCGAAGACTATTGTAAAATCAATAAAAACAGACATAAATATTTAATTGCTTTCGAGGGCAGAGTATATTATGAGGTGTAAATTGGTTGAGTTCCAGAAATATATTTTCGCTGCGTCTAAAGCCAAACTGTGTTGGGTTTTGAATGTTTCTACTTTCTAGAGAATGTAAAAGGTATTTTTCCATCACTAGTTCAAATATTTTTGAAAGAAAACAGCAAGGATGGATACTGGACTAAAGTTTTTTTGGGTAATGAATAGAACCAGATTTAAATTGGGTAAATTTTGCTGTTTTTAATTAGGTTGGAAAAGTTCCTCTTGCAGCAGGCTACAATTTCAGTTACACCGGAATTCTTTTTTGAGGTCTTTTATAAAAATTTTCGTACTTTAAACCTCAACGATTAGCAATAGCATGAAGTTAGGGCTATTGTATATTATATAATGAATTGGGTTCCTATTTGAAAAGGGTACTGTATTATTGAATTATAGGGCAATGTTGGAAATTAGTCGTTGGACTTGGATGATAAACAATTTGATTTTTATAACGTAAGGTGGTTACTCTGTCTTTTAGGTTTTCGTTATTTATAATCTCACTTTTATTTTTCCAAATTTTCTTGGTTGATTTTGCCACACTGATTTACGTGTTATTATTCCAAGTTTAATTTTTTTAAAAAGGTCAGGTTTATAGATTTTTTTATACTAAGATTTTTTTTTGTCTCCAGGTGGATAGAAACTTCAAATCCTTAAGGGACGCACATGCTGAAATTTGACTTATTCAGGGAAGGATGTGCGTACTAGATTTAGCACATGGCACCACTAAACCGCGGTGCCACATTTTTCATGAGGGTATTTGATTTATGACAACGGGAGCAATGTGATATGATGTAAAATTTCCGATAAGAGAAATGTTTAATTAGCGCTTGTTCATATATTAAATAGCCATGTAAACAACATACATTTTAATGCATTTTTTTTATTTTCTATTAATTACTCCAGAATAGTTACTTTTACGGCTTGCTGTGTTGCTCCGGGGGGAAGCTCGGAATTATCAGACCCATTCTGACCTTTGCTGCAAACACTGACATCCTCCCCCATACCAATCGTTCGAGAATGTGCACTTTTGCCACTAAACACGACACATGTAGATAAGAGAGAAAGAGAGAGAGAGAGAGAGTGAGTGACTGAGTGAGAGAGAGTGTGTGTGTGAGAGAGCCATAGCTCACGGGGTCTTACTCACTTTAGTCCCAGACATTTACATTATAACACTCCTTCCATCTATTGTTGCTGCAAAATGCTGAACCATAAAATACTAGAAGGCACACGCGTACACGCAAACAATCACACTCATTTACACATCCACGCGCTTACAAACAAGAACACACACACACACACACACACACACACACACACACACACACACACACACACACACACACACACACACACACACACACACACACACACACACACAGAAACTCACCTGTCCGCTCGGGTGAGGAGGGGTTAGTATGCTTGTTGTACAACGCTCGGATACCCTAAATTCCTCGTTTGCCGGGCATACTGATGTGGCATATGAGGGAGATACAACGCTACCTCTATATGCTTTATTTAAAGTCGTACAACATGATAAGTTTCATCTTTGGAATCTACAGATAAGAATCTACAGGTGCAGCCTAATAAATAATTGGTTATTAAAAGCAAGAGCTTTTGATAACATTCCTTAGGGGTAATTTTCTAATGTTGTGTATCAATTTATATGTCCACTATGTTACTTCCATCATGTGGATGAGACCCAAGG
>BOPN01002721.1:25000-27500 GCA_017312705.2 Penaeus japonicus | reverse complement strand
AAATGGGGTTCGACTGTTAAACATGATTTTAGTCTTTTTCAGGGCCAATCTTCAGACTTTCCCTATCTAAATTGCTTAGTAATTGTTCTAATTTATCTGCTGACTCACCGAAAAGAACAATCTCATCTGGAAATCTTAGATTGCTTAAGTGCTCATTCCCTATTTTAATCCCTCTCTCCTTCCAATCTAACTTCTTGAATACTTCCTCCAAGCAAGCTGTAAACAGCTTCGGTGAGATGGTGTCGCCCTGCCTAACACCCTTTTTTATTGGTATTTTATTGGTTTCTGCGTGTATTTTGATTATCTCTATATATATCCTCTAATAATCTGCAATATATTTCTTCTACTTGTTTACGAATTGCATCTACTACTTCAGATATATGTACCGAATCGAATGCCTTTTCATAATCTACGAATGCCATATACAGGGGCTTCCTAAATTCGTTTGTTTTCTCTTTTATTTGGGCTAGTGTGTGGATATGGTCTGTAGTTGTGAATCCGCTGCGGAACCCTGCCTGTTCCCTGGGTTGTTTTGAATCTCATGTATCGGTGATACGGGCTGTGATGGTTTTTGTTTTTGAGGCTTATAGGTCGGTAATTCTTGAAGTCTTTTGTGTCCCCCTTCTTGTTTTACCGACGCTTAGACATCTGTTACAAAAATTGGCCAGTTTTACTGCCGCAATCTCTCCTGCATCTTGACTAAGATCCACACTAATGCCGTCTTCTCCTGGTGTTTTTCCTCTTTTCATGCCTCTTAGTGCCCTATTTACTTGGTACTTCTCCAATTGTTGTGTTTGTCATCATACGTGGTTGATCGTTTGAATGGTATAAGTCGTGATAGAAGTCTTCTATTACTTTGATAATTTCATTGGGTTTCTTTACTGCATACATTTGGTTTTTCCCTATTCCGAGCCTCCTCTTTGTTGCCTTAAAGCTGGTGCCGGCAAGCAGAGCTTCATTTATTTTTCGTATGTTAAATATGCGTACATCCTCTTTCTTCTTTTTGTTTATCGTCTTGCTGATTCTATCTTGTATCTGAGTGATGTTATTTTCATGTCCCTACGCTGTTTCATAAGGTTATTTGTCTCTACCTAAAGCTTACTGAACTTTTCTTTTTCGCCTTTACCCCCTATTTCAAGTGCAGCTTCCTTTAATATCTCACTGAATTGGTCGTTCATTTGGTCTATGTCAAGATTTTCTTCGAGAGCTGAGTATTTGTTTCGGATGTTAATACTAAATTCTGATGCCCTATTCTTAATGTTAATTAGATTAAAGAGAGGCTTCTGTATGAGCTTATTTCGTTCCCTTCTTAGCTGTAATTTTACTCTACTTCTGACCAGTCTATGGTCGCTACCGACATTTACTTTATTGATAACGGTTATGTCTTGTACAATGTCGCGCCTATTGGTGATTATGAAGTCAATTTCGTTTTTAATGCCGGATGGTGATTTCCATGTCCATTTCCTCCCGGGTCTCTTTTTAAGAATGTATTCATAATTTTAAGGGATCGAGCTTCAGCGAATTTGATTAGCCTTTGAACTCTCTTGTTTCTGGTGCCTATTCCATGTTTCTCAACCGTGGTTTCTCCATCTTCCCTTATTCCTATCTTGGCATTAAAATCCTCCTAATCACGGTAAAATGGGTTTTTGCTCTATCTTCATAGAAGCTTTCTACTCCTCATCATTATGACTGCCGGTAGGAGCATATATTTGGATAATTTTTAAGTTATATCTGTTGTTTAGTTTCAGTATTACAGAAACTACTCTTTCGCTCACACTGTAGAATACCTAATATTCTTTTCGAGGCGCTTGTGAACTAAGAAACCTACTCTTAATTCTTGTTTGCTATCCAGGGGTTTACCTCTCCAATACAGTAAGTGACCATCATTTAGTAACTTCTGTTCTTCGCCTAGTCTTCTAACTTCAGAAAGTCCTACAATATCCTATTTAATGAAAGTTCCTCAAACAGTGTCAAAAGATCAGATTCTGTTCTCAGAGTCCTTACATTGTATGTGCACAAATTCATCATCTTTAGGCGGCCTGGGTCTAACCAGATAGTTTTGGTAACCTCTGTTCCAGAGCAATCCTGATCGCCGCCGTTACCAGGTGCTCTTTTGCTTCCGGGGAATGAGGGCCAGTTTCTTGACTGGGAAATCATATTTAAGAGGGGTGGGGCCTGATACCCCCATCTACCGGCTTTAATTGTACATGGTGGGAGGAGTAATTTTAGTCAGGAGGCTACCATTAATCTCCAATAGCACGTTTGAGTTAGTTTCGCATGTTATTTAGGAGATCTTAGTATCCCCCGATCTATCTCACTAACTCTCGGTCTACTCTAGTGAAAATGGACATTTGTTTATATACACGTGCAGGGCCTACGCAAAAATGCATGCTTGCATGTTTATGCGCGCTCCCGTGCCCGCACTTATGTACGTTTCTATATATGGATTGTGCCCGTGCATGCACAGCGTAGAACTATATAAATATACAAATATGCAATT
>BOPN01002721.1:20000-22500 GCA_017312705.2 Penaeus japonicus | reverse complement strand
CTCTCTCTCTCTCTCTCTCTCTCTCTCTCTCTCTCTCTCTCTCTCTCACCTTCTCTAGCTATTTTGCAGTCATCCTATCCTCTTAACTTCCGATCAACTTCTATTCGTTTAATATTCTACTCTTAACAGTTCATCTAACCACACTGCTAACTTCATTCAATCTAAAACATACCTTCTTCTAATTCAATGAATAGATAATTAGTAAAGGATAAATAGTTGATCAATAAATAATTATGTATGATAATGATAATTGTGTTGATGGTAATTAATAATAATCAAAGATGATAAAAAATAATAGTAATAATATTAGAGAATAATGTTAATAACATTAATGCTGATAATGATAACATAATAATGATAATAATGTCATAATGATAATTGTCAATAATATTATATAATGATATAACAATATTACAATAATATTCTATAATGATATAATAATATCATAATAATAATTACCAGTAATATCATAATGATAGTTATTAATAATATTATACAATTGTATAATATAATTATAAAAATAATTCTTAGTAATATGATTATATAAGATCATTAAGTTAATCATTAATGATATTATGTAACGATTTGATATAATAAAGATGCTCAAGATTTATTATATTATCAAATAAAATCCTTGTTAATATTAATAGATAATCAATAATTGATAAATGAAAAATAAGTTATGAATAAAATATCACAATAGAAATATAATGAATAAGGAATCAAAAGATAAATAAAGTAAAATGGAAGATAGTAAAAAAAAAAAAAAAAAAAAAAAAAAAAAAACCAACTCATCCAGCCTTAATACAAGAAAGACCAGTCACACTGTTCCTCCAGCCTCTACAAGAAAGACCAGTCACACTGTTCCTCCAGCCTCTACAAGAAAGACCAGTCACACTGTTCCTCCAGCCTCTACAAGAAAGACCAGTCACACTGTTCCTCCAGCCTCTACAAGAAAGACCAGTCACACTGTTCCTCCAGCCTCTACAAGAAAGACCAGTCACACTGTTCCTCCAGCCTCTACAAGAAAGACCAGTCACACTGTTCCTCCAGCCTCTACAAGAAAGACCAGTCACACTGTTCCTCCAGCCTCTACAAGAAAGACCAGTCACACTGTTCCTCCAACCTCTAGCCTCTTGGAAATCTGCTAGCGCTCCGCAGAACCACTACTTGAGAAACTTTTGGGTTCGTCGGTGTCTGCTTGTGTTAAGCCATCGGCGTTCTGGAAAGGAGAGGGTGACAGGGTTTTATAATTTATTTATTGTTATTATTGTTCTTCTTCCTCTGATTACTATGATTATCATTATCCATGTCGGTATTATCATTATTATCATTACTATTATCTTTGTTATTATTGTCATTCATATTATTATTATTATTGATATTATCATTATCATCATCATAATCATTGTTCTCATTATCATCATTATCATCATCACCATCATCAACACCGTAATGATAATAAAGATCATAAAAATAATGATTATGACAATCATAAGGATAATGATATCAGTAATAATTTTCCCCACGCCATTTTCCTCCGAGGTAGTAAATCCCGCACGACTGGAGTCTTCAATTGATCTCAAATACGTATGCAACTTGTGCAACCTACCTGACCAGACGGGTCTTCATTTCCATCCTCTGCCTCCGTAACCTCGACTGCAACAGATGCTTCAACTTGCTCAATTTGGGCTTTCAACTGTAAAAAATAATAATAATAATAATAATAAATAAAAATAGAAGGCTTACGTTGATACTTTTGTTAAAGGTTCGTTATTACTGTTTCAACGCAGTTATATAATTGTTCGTAAAGAGTATCATTCGTTCTTCAGTCTTTCAGTTCTATCGTTTAAGGATTGCGAATACACCAATCAGTATTAATTGATTGTATATTGAATTCAGGTATTTTATGATTATCGTTTGATAACTTACACGGAACTTAGTGTTATTGGCCAGAGAGATGTCAAGTTGCATTGTCTGGTGATATGAAAAGTATTTGGGTTCCAATATTCGAAATTACTATTGTTTTCGAGATCACGCAACATATCTGATCTCCTTTAATTAACACTTGTCATTAATTGCGGTAAAGTTGAACACAAAAAACACCCACTTGGAGATAAGTTATAAGACCGGAAAATACTTTATCAATGAAAGAAAGAAGTAGAAAAAAAACTAACTCGGAAGTGATGACTGGCTGCTGCGTGGGCAGTGAGGTTTCCATGGCAACCGTACTTTCTGAATGAGACGCTGGTGGCACGTGGTTATCGCAGTCCAAGCCCATCCTATCTTTTTCAATTTTTGTTGTTGTTTTTCATTTACAATCAACCACCATAAAAGTCTGCACAGTAATAGTACAAATAAAAAGAAAAGAAAAGAAAAAAAAAGATACTCTGTTATGCAACAAATGGCACAAATAATAAAGCATGGAAACATATGCTCTTTTTTTCTTCGATCCCCGAAAAGTGATTGGCTTGTAGTAGTTAAGGACAGAACGGAATCA
>BOPN01002720.1:192500-194132 GCA_017312705.2 Penaeus japonicus | reverse complement strand
GACAAGTGAATCCCGATGACCTGATTGGCTGGATGGGGAGAAGTGGTGAGGAGAAGGCGGGGCTTTTTACGCCTGACTTTGTGCCGGTGATATGACGCTATCAAGATGATTCTCTTCTTAACGTTTTTACTATCATTACTATGAATCATTATTACTGTGATTGACAATATTCTTTTATTTTTCATTAGTATTATCATGACTATAAAAAGTACCATTATAATTATCATCCTCATTATGATTATTATAATTACCATTAGTTAGCATCATTATTGATATGATCTTTTTATCATCAACATCATCTTTGTTATCCTTAATTTGATTACTATTACTATCATTGTTATTATTTTGTTTTTATTGAAGTAATAATTGTCATTATCATCATTAGCGATTATTATCATCGATATTATTAATTATTGTTATCGTTATTGTCATCAATATTATTGTCCTTGTTGTTATTGCTGTTACAAAAATTTGGTAACTTTTTTTTTTATATAATCCTTGTTTTCTTATAACTAATAACTTATCAATATGTCCTTACAAGAATCAGTATTACTGTTATCTTATTTAAACATCCTTTTGTGCAATCGCATATTCGTAAACACACAGATACACCCATTAACAAACAAAGCCATACACAAGCAAATCCAAAAAAAATCAGACATGAACATATAAATAATTAAACACATAAATACTCAAGCAAAAAAACATACATATGAACAAACAAAGGCACATACATATATATCACATAAACTTTCACTATACTTGTACATCCACAAGCCACTTACAAACACATATACACATACATAAACCCATTAAACCCACGATATGCACAAGCACACACACACGCACATGCACAAAAACATATGGGAAAACATGCAATATAAAACCAAATAAACAAAACTAAACACAAGAAATGTGTATGTATATGATTATCATTATTTCAACAGAGATATAGATAAAATGAAATCAACGTTAGTTGAAGATACAGGAGATGGCGTTGGATTTAGTCTGAACTTTAATCCTTCATCCCTTTCTAAGATTCTATGTATATATGTGTGTATGTATGAATATATATATATATACATATGTTTATATATATATATATATATATATATATATATATATATATATACATATGTATATATATACATATATATATATGTATATATATATATATATATATATATATATATATATATATATATATATATATATATAAATTTATATACATACATATATATATATATATATATATATATATATATATATATATATATATATACAAACGCATGGGGTGAGAAAGAAGAAAGCATAGAAAGAAGTAGGAGGCACGAAGAAGTGGGCATGAGAAAAGGGGGTGGGGGGAGGGAGTGTAGAAGCGAGGGCAGGGGGTGGTGGAGGGAGGGGGGGGGGCTATGGGAGCTTCCTTTGTCCAGCGTCCATAAAAGACCCAAGGGAATGATAAATCTTTTTCGTTAATATTAACCGCCCATATCGGGAACGGGCGGATGTGGGCGTGGGTTCGGTTACGTAAGGGTGATCGGATGAGGTTCCAGTGCTTGTCATCTGAAAGGAGATGCAAAAGGGATGAAAGTGTGAAATAAATCATGCTTTTCTTTATTTCCTTCTTTC
>BOPN01002720.1:157500-162500 GCA_017312705.2 Penaeus japonicus | reverse complement strand
TCAACCCAATCAGCAACTAACTAATCAATCAATAAAAACTCCTTCCACAAGCTTATAATCATCACTAGTAACCAATTAACCACACAAATGCTTAACCATCCATTCCCACCACCACGATAATACCACCACTCATATAACCAACCATTCACTAAACCACCACTCGTAACCACCAAAAACGGTTAACCACCCAATCTCACTTCCACCACACTGCCACCAATCAACCACACAACCATGCAATTAACCAGTTAACCCGCATCATTACCCCAATCACCAGCATCCTCCAGTCTTCGTCCAGTGGCAACACAACATACGAAGAACAGACATCCCTTCTGAGCAGAATTTGGCTTACTGGCGAGAGGATATCTTGTTCAACGGGCACCACTGGCACTGGCACTTGGTACACCAACTGGGACGCCCATCTGTCACTAGGCATAGGAAAGGCGAGCAGTTTTATTACATGCATCGGAATATCTTGGTGAGGTGTGTTGGATATATGTTTATAAGTAAGAAAGTGTGGAGATTAATATAAATGTAAATGGAAAGTGTATTTTGTTTGTCGTTCGTATGTAAGCATGGAAGTTAAATGATATTCAAGTACATGATTAGATATGTAGTTATATGAGATATAAAAGTATACGTATACGAGTATATGAGTATATTAGTGTAGAGGATATAGATTTGTAAACTTTAAACCCGTGTGAAAATATTACATTCATATATATGTATATATATATATATATATACATATTTACTTATATATATATATATATATATATATATATATATATATATATATATATACTTCTACACTAATACATTTTCAGATATAACTGGGAACGACTAAGCCTCGGTATGGATTTCGTGGAAGCCTATGGGGACTTGAGGACACCCATTCGAGAAGGGTATAATCCACGTTTCACTGGCGGGACGGGGGAGCCGTGGGGAGCCAGGCCGCCAAATACAAGGCCACAGGTAAGAGGAGGGAGGGAGAGAGAGGGAGGAGAAAGAGAGTATATATATATGCCTCTGAGTGTGTGTGGGTGTGTGTGAGTGAGCATACTTTTTTTTTTTTTTTCTTTCTTTTTTTTTTTGGTGACAAATGAAGCATCAGCTACGGGGGTGCACCTAATATATCCCAATTTTCCCACTACGGTTTTGAAGCATACCACTTACCTCACCGGAAAACCTTGGCTGCCTCTTCTGCAACCAAAGGAGTTAGTCATTTATTGACACCTGTATCAGGGGTTCCGATGGGAAAGGTAACAATTACCTTCACATTATATGCATTCATCCTATAGCAGCAAGCATCCCTTAAAAGTCTTCATCAATATAATTATAATTGAAATTTAAAAAAAAAATCATTATCAACGTCACCACAGGTCAAAGGTCAACCTGTCTCTTTCCATCATGAAGGTATTAGTTTACTCGGGATCAATGTTGGGCAAGTGTGAGTAAGCCTAAACTTGACAGAGTGTTTATAGACCCCTAATCATGTAGTCGCAACATACGGAATAGATATGTTGACTACATAGTCCCGTGCTATGTAGCCCCACCATTGTCTGGTGATGACGTAATCGCTGCGTAATTTGACCTCATAGTCTTATATCCTAAGTTAATGTCGTTGATATCCTTTTATATCTGGATGAGAAAGGAAAAAAAATAAAGAAAATTAATGGAATAAAAGCATAACTATGGCTTCACGCATAATCAAAACCTTGTTAGACAATACAAACATAGCAGAAAGAAACCGGAGTGTTATTATTATCGTACATCGATATGCTATTTTGAAAGGAAAGTAAGGGGGGGGGGAGTGCTTTTTATTACGGTCACATCACAATGCCACTTCTTCCGTTGCGTGTGTACTCCGTCCGCTGTGCTTTTTTTTTTTACTTATCTGTACTTATCTATTTTTTTTTCCTTCCTTGTTTACATTTTTTTGGTGTTCTTCCATACTGATTGGAGTTTTCGTCTATGTCTTCGTCACTTCTCCTTTATCTCCTCTTCGTCCTCTTTTTCTTCGTTCTTCTCCTCCTCCTCATTCCTCTCCTCTCTCCTCCTGCTCTTCCTTCTCACATAGGGTGCCCTGCTTTTCACACTGGATCCCCCCCCCCTCCTTTCCCTCCCCTCCCCTTTACTGACAGACTCTACAGTATTCGAGAGGAATAATATAGTTGTTTTTCCTATGTACATCAGTCCCCTTTGTCATCTAAATAACTATCTATCTTAAATCAACAACTTTATTAATGCCTGGACATGTAATTAGTATTACTAAGTAAATAAAGGTAATGTAATGATAAGTAATATCAATAATGTAGCATTTTAATTCTATCATTGTCATCATCATCACGACCACTACCGCACTATCATCACCATCAGCATTACCATCTACCACTACTTTCACAGTCGCTACCACCACGTTATCTTTACATTCACCACACCCACAACCACCGAATTTATCACCACAACCACCTTAATTACTATCACTATCACCCTAACCATAATCACAATCACCACCACACTCACCATCCCAGTCATCGCCCCACTCATCACTACAACCATCCCAATCACCAACACCACCCCACTCACCACAACAATCACACCAATCACTATCCCAACCATCACACTCATCATCAAAACCACCCAAATCACAAATCACAACCACACCCACCATAATCACCCCCCTCCCCCTCTCCTAATCACCATTCCAGATCACCATCACCACTCGAACACACCCCAACCATCCCAATCACACTCGTCACCACATTCATCACACTTTTTCTCCCCCTCAGGACGTCGATCGTGAACTGACAATCACCATAAGAAGGACAGAGGTCTGGCGCCGACGTCTTCTTCACGCTATTCGGACGGGAGTTATCATCAGTGTGAGTGTGCTCTTAAGAGTAAGAAGAAGAGGGGGGAAAGGTGGAGGAGGAGGAGGAGGAGGAGGAGGAGGAGGAGGAGGAGGAAGAGTAGATGGAGGGGGAGCAGGAGGAAGAGGAAGAGGTGGAGGAGAAGTAGGGGGAGGATGAAGCGGAGGAAGAGGAGAAGGAGGAAGAGGAGGAGGAGGAGGAAGAGGAGGAGGAGAAGTAGGGGGAGGATGAAGTGGAGGAGGAAGAGGAGGAGGAGGAGGAGGAAAGGAAGAAGGAGAAGGAGGAGGAAAGGAAGAAGGAGAAGGAGGAGGAAAGGAAGAAGGAGAAGGGGGAGGAGGAGAAAGAGGAGAAGGAGGAGGGAAGGAAGGAGAAGGAGGAGGAAAGGAAGAAGGAGGAGGAGGAAGGGGAAAGGAAGAGGCGTCTCAGTATACATTCCAGTACACCGAGGTAAGTAAATATTACATCTCTTTTACCGTCACTAACAATTTTATCATCATCCTCATCACTCTCATCATCACCGATACCACTCTTTTCCACCTACACCATCATCACCATTGCCCTTGTTCTAATTATCCCTATTATCATCACCCGATTCATTATCATCACCACCATCATCATCACCCTTAGGCCCGTAGTAAAGAACCTGTGGGGTGGGGCGTCGGGAAAATGTGACGGGTGTCGGGTGTAGGGCGTAGGATAAAATGTGACGGATAAATAAAATAAAATCCCCACCACCATTCCCATCAACCCCCACCCCCCCCCCCCCCCCCCCCCCCCCCCCCTCTCCCGACAGCGCAACCGGAACGAGATCGCGATACGTGATGTGGACATCCCCCCTGGCGGCCGACGGGGGATCGACATCCTCGGGGACGCCCTGGAGTCGGATTGGCTCACGAGCGAAAACTATAAGTATTACGGCGACTACCACAACTTCGGCCATTACATCATCAGCGCCGCGCATGATCCGAAAGGCACTTTGAATGTAGGTTATTCGAAACGTTTTTTTTTGTTTTTTTCTTTTTCTTTTTTTCTTTTTTCTTTTTTTTTTACGTAGGTGATTTTTTTTTTCTTTTTTTTACGTAGGGGATTTTCTTTTTTTTTAATGTAGGGGATACTTTATTTGTTCTGTTTTTACGTAAGGGGTTAAGAGGTGTTTTTTTTTTCAAACGTAGGAGGTATAGAGTTTCTTTTATCATTCATTTATCTTCCTTTTTTGACATAGGGGTACAAACTATTTTGAATGTAGTGATGTAGACTTTTTTTTAGAATCGGCATTTCTTGTTTTTGGAGTAAATAGTGAAGCATTTCTGGGATCAGGTTCTTTAGGGAACGGTTTTTGACAAAAAAGGAAAATATAAAAAACAAAAGATCACAAAAACAACCCAGACACTTCAGCTCTGTAACTTTGTGTTAACTGAAGGTCAAGGACATAATATAGGATAATGTCCCGAATAGGTCATGTATACAAAGGTCAAAGCTACAAAATTAATTCAGTGTCACAGAGAGACACTGGTCATGTAAGTAGTTACGGATGCATGATCCATGTAACATTACTAATTCGTTTTCGCTTAGTTAATGTATTGGGTATTATATTCCAGGTGGAATTTCACTGAAGTTACGAATGCCATTTAACTTTTTGATAGCAATATCACACCAACTGATACTATGAATGAAATAACATCTGTTAATATAGATAAACATCATTTATATCATCTGTAGGTCTCCTTCAATATAAATTAAACATGAAGAAAAAAATGACGCATTAACACTTCAGTTTTTTGTTGTTGTTTTTTTCTAACCATTACCTAAAATCCTGAATCATGTCGTTTGAAAGTTTCAGTGATTATATATCAGTTCGAGTGAAGATAACTTTCTGAACCTCACAGGAACCGTTAGGGGTAATGGCGGAACCTGTGACGTCAGTGCGTGACCCCGTTTTCTATCGCTGGCACAAACATGTCGACGACTTGTTTGATATGTATAAAGTTTCCCAAAATCCGTATGAGAGTTCCGAGGTGAGAGACTGGGTTCGATGCCCCGCTTTTATGTGAGAGGTTCTTATTTGTGTAAGATATTATAACTATCATTAAGTATCCGAATCAACATGACTATTAAAGGTATTAAAAATCG
>BOPN01002720.1:147500-150000 GCA_017312705.2 Penaeus japonicus | reverse complement strand
AAGAGAGCAGCATCTTAGGTCATGAAGGTTTTCCCACGAGAGGTCGACCCGGCAACGGTGAGTGGGCTTTGGGATTTGTTTTTCTTGATGATGTGTATGATGGGTGTTGGCTTCTGTTGGGGTTGGGGAGATGTGTGTCTCTGTGTGTTGGGTTGGGGAGATGTGTGTCTTTGTGTGTGGGGTTGGGGAGATGTGTGTCTTTGTGTGTGGGGTTGGGGAGATGTGTGTCTTTGTGTGTTGGGTTGGGGAGACGTGTGTCTTTGTGTGTTGGGTTGGGGAGATGTGTGTCTTTGTGTGTGGGGTTGGGGAGATGTGTGTCTTTGTGTGTGGGGTTGGGGAGATGTGTGTCTTTGTGTGTGGGGTTGGGGAGATGTGTGTCTTTGTGTGTTGGGTTGGGGAGATGTGTGTCTTTGTGTGTTGGGTTGGGGAGATGTGTGTCTTTGTGTGTGGGGTTGGGTAGATGTGTGTCTTTGTGTGTGGGGTTGGGTAGATGTGTGTCTTTGTGTGTGGGGTTGGGGAGATGTGTGTCTTTGTGTGTGGGGTTGGGTAGATGTGTGTCTTTGTGTGTGGGGTTGGGGAGATGTGTGTCTTTGTGTGTGGGGTTGGGTAGATGTGTGTCTTTGTGTGTGGGGTTGGGTAGATGTGTGTCTCTGTGTATGTGCTGGGTTTGTGTGTGTGTGGAGGGGGGAGGTTTCGTGTGTGCGTGTGGGTGGGTTTCTGTGTGTGTGTGTGTGTTGGGTTTGTGTGTATGCATGTGTGTGTGTGTGTGTGTGTGCGTTTGGTTTGTGTGTGTGTGTGTGTGCGTTTTATTTGTGTGTGTGGGTTTGTGTGTGTGTGTGTATGTGTGTGTGTGTGTGTGTGTTGGGTTTGTGTGTGAATATGTGCTGGGTTTGCGTGTGTGTGTTTGTTGGGTTTGTCTGTGTGTGTACTTGTATCATAATATTCGTTTATTCATTTTGACCCAACTTGGCAATACGACTTACTTATAGACATTAATATAAAACTCTTTTAGCCTTCATTATCATCAGTTTGTACCTAATGCAACCCAGTCTCTCCATATCCATAATCCCCTTCTTGACCTGACATGACCTGAAACAGAGCGCTTCGACTACCAGGGCTGTGGCTGGCCTCCTCACCTGCTGTTACCAAGAGGATCTCCCTCTGGCCTGAACTTCCAAGTCTTCATCATGCTCACAGACGCAGACAGAGATATTGTGAGTGAGGCGGGTTCGGGGGAAAGAGGATGCTGGTGGATGATGTGCAATGGATGGGTGATAGTTTCTTAGTCCTCATCTTTTCTGTGGATGATTTGCAATGATGGGTGATAGTTTCATAGTCCTCATCTTTTTCTGGATAATATGCAATGACGGGTGATAGTTTCATAGTTCTCATAATTTTGGGGATAACATACAGTGGATGAGTGATAGTTTCATAGTCCTCATTATTTTTGGTTGTATGGATGACAGCTTTTTCAGTCCTCGTTACTCATGGTTAAATGAGTGGTGGTTTGCATGGTTGACAGTTTCTTGCACCTCATGTCTCGAAATTTTATTCCTGAAACATAATAGGAATAAGAAATAGTGTTTAGCAATTATGAAACTATAATATCAAGTGCAATAAACATATGACAGTCAAGTATTTGTAAAAATATAATCAATATTACCAAGGATCAGTAATGAATGTTGGATAACGAATAATGGATGTCAATAGGGGATGATAACTGGTAGGTAATGAATGGTGAATTATGGGTAATGAATTCAGGATGAAGGATAACTAATTCTTATCTTCCACTTCTACCTCCTCTTTCTTCTCCCCTCCTTTTCATATTCCCCTTCCCCCGAGCGATTATATATATATATATATATATATATATATATATATATATATATATATATATGTGTGTGTGTGTGTGTGTGTGTGTGTGTGTGTGTGTGTGTGTGTGTGTGTGTGTGTGTGTGTGTTGTGTGTGTATATGTATGTATGTATACATATACATATACATATACACATATATGTATATATATGTATATATTTCATATATATATAAATATATACATATATACATACATACATATACATATACATATAAATATACATATAATTATTCACATATTCAGATATATATACATATATATGCATATATCTACACATATATACATATATACACATATATATACATATATATGTAAATATAAAGTATATATATGTATATATATGTATATATATACATAAATATATATATATATATACATATATATATATACATATACATATATATACATATATATACATATATATATATACATATACATATATATACATATATATATATATATATATATATATATATATATATATATATATATATATATATATTCATCTTTATCTTCTTATTTGAAACTCCCACTACCTCCTTCCCCCTCCATCTTCCTATGGCTATCCAATCTCCGATATTCTCTCCCCTCCTTTCCTTCCCTCTCTCCCTCTACCCTCCTTCTAC
>BOPN01002720.1:137500-140000 GCA_017312705.2 Penaeus japonicus | reverse complement strand
GGATCACATCCCCGAGGTCGGCAGATCGAGCCCCGTCCAAGTTCGTGAGTTCCCACTGTCACCTGGCGGTCACTTCCATGGCTGGGCATTATGGTGGGTAAAGACTAAGCTCAGGTCGAGTCAACACTCATTGGCACACTCTCTCACGAATCAGCACACGCAGACACAGGCGGGCTCGCCTTAGTGCATATAAGCCCGGCGAAACATCTGCTCCGCAAATCTGGCTCATCCTTATCCCTCCCCACCAACATTCCCTCCCTCCCTCCACCAACATTCCCTCCCTCCCTCGCAACCTCCCCTACTTCCCTCTACTCATTGGTATGCCACTTCCTCCTCCCAACCACTTAAAGAATCTTCAAGTGTCTGGCATCCATCACCATCACAGTTTTCACATCGTAAATAAAGTACTGTGAGGTCCGTCTTCCGCTCCCTACCTTAACTGGGGGTAACTTTCCTGAGTCTTTAAGCCTTTCGAGAAGAAAAGGTAGGAGATTCTTGTTTTCTTCTGCTTGTTTTATTTCTTGTTTTTCTTCTCCCCCTCTTTCTGTCTCTTTCTCTTTACGTCTCTTTCTCTTTACGCCTCTCTCTCTCTCTCTCTCTCTCTCTCTCTCTCTCTCTCTCTCTCTCTCTCTCTCTCTCTCTCTCTCTCTCTCTCTCTCTCTCTCTCTTTCTCTTTCTCTTTTCTCTCTCATCTCTCTCTTTCTCTTTCTCTTTCCGTTTTTCTCTCACTTTCCCTTTTTCTATTTCTCTTTCTCTCACTTTCTCTATTTCTATTTCTCTTTCTCTCTCATTTCTCTCTTTCTATTTCTCTTTCTCTTTCCGTTTTTCTCTCACTTTCTCTTTTTCTATTTCCCTTTCTCTCACTTTCTCTATTTCTATTTCTATTTCGCTCTCGCCTTCTCTCACCCTCTCACTTTCTAAATATTTTGTTTCCTTCGAGACATATCATCATCATCCTTATATTCTTATTATTATCATTATCATAATCGTTACTATTATCATTAATATTATTATCATTAGTATTACTATCATTATTATCATTGCTGTTACCACTGTCATTACCATCATCATTATCATTATCATTATTAATGTCAATATCGTTATCGTTATTATCATAATCATCATTACTATCATTATTGTTATCCTAATCAGGATTAGTACTAGTAGTAGTAGTATGATTATTCTTATCATTATTTTATTATCACCATTATCATCATCATTATCATAATCACCACTATTACTATCATTATCATTAATGTTATCACAATCACTATCATTGTTGTTGCAATTGATGTTATTCTCATTATCATAATCATGATAACTGTTATTACTATTACAGCTTTTTTTTCATCATCGCTGTTATCATTAATATTGATATGATTATGAGTATGATTATAATTATGATTATAATTATAATCATAATTATGATTATAGTTATAATTATAATTGTAATTATGATTATGATTATGATTATAACTACAACTACAACTACAACTACAACTACAACTACAACTACAACTACAACTATAACTATAACTATAACTATAACTATAACTATACCTATAACTATAATCATAATCATAATCATAATCATAATCATCATCATCATCATCATCATCAGACTCATTATCATTATCAGCATCACATCGTTATTATCATCATCATTGTTATTGTTATCTAATGATTGTTATAATTACAATTGCTGTAATTGTCATTTTCGCCATAATCATTATCACTCTCGTTATTATCACTATTATTATTTTAATTATCTTCACAATTTTCATTACTAATATTACCATCTTCATTACTGTTATTTTTTATATCACTATTGTCACTATCAATGTTATTATCAATGTACTGTCATTATCATTAATATCACGGTTCTTTTTATCAAAACTATATCTACTATTATAATCATTATCATTATCAACTGTGTTACAATTTTTATCCTAAAACGTCAAAGTCACTTCCGTGGCTGACACGGTCCACGACGTGATTCAGGCTGACTTCAATTCCCAGCGCCCCAAACCCGCATCGCTGGACGTAACGCAACGATTCAGATAATGGGACCACGGAGATCGATCTCATCCTCGTCAGCATTCGTCGGTGAGATTCTTAAGAAAGTGCAGCGCTTATTGAAATGCAGAGTTATGGGGTACTGATCACATATTGGTCAGGGTAACAAGACCACATCTCCACACCCGTCCAGTGACCGCCCTGGAGTGTTTCACTTGATGAACAAACTTAGAGAGGAGGAATGTACTCGGAGACTTGTTGTGGCTATTTCTAATTGTTTCACGGCACTCGACTATCTGACGGACCCGGCAGCTTGGCGGGACACCTTTAAACCTGAAACATCTGATACAACTCAGGAGTCCATTGGAGTCTGGCAGAACTATGTCTCTCAGGAGGCACTTGAGGCCACAAAGGCGTGTTGCACGGGTTTACATTGATCTGTGGTGCGCAGACACTGTTCAACAGGGATAAGGAACAGCATACC
>BOPN01002720.1:102500-112500 GCA_017312705.2 Penaeus japonicus | reverse complement strand
CAGATAAGTATATATGAATAAACACACACATATATATGTTTACATATATATATATACATATATATATATATATATATATATATATATATATATTCATATATACATATATATATCTGTGTGTGTATGTGTACTGTATACATATGTATGCATATATATATATATATATATATATATATATATACATATATATATATGTATATATACATATTTATATTCATATTCATATATATGTATATATATACATATATATACATATATATATGTATATGTTTAAATTTATTTGTATATATGTATGTATGCATATATATGCATATACATATTCATACATAAACACACATACAAATATATATATATATATATATATATATATATATATTATATATATATATATGTATATATATATATATATATATATATATATATATATATATATTTATGTATGCATATATATATATATATATATATATATATATATATATATATATATATATATATATATTGTGTGTGTGTGTGTGTGTGTGAGTGATATATATATATATATATATATATATATATATATATATATATATATATATATATATATGTATATATATATATATATATGGCGGGGAAATATTGAGAGAAATGTATGTGTGGATATGCATATGTATATATATATATATAAATATATATATATATGTGTGTGTGTGTGTGTGTGTGTGTGTGTGTGTGTGTGTGTGTGTGTGTGTGTGTGTACATGTATACATATATACAGGTATACATATATACATATATATGTATATATGTATATATGCATATATATATATATATATATATATATATATATATATACATACACACACACACACAAGTGTATGTATATGCATCCATATATTGTTTAAGTTGCATAGTGTATTGGCATCTCCAAGTTAAATTGTTTTGCTGTATAAACTTTTCCGTGAATTCTTCCATCTCATTCTTTAAAGCAATGGTTGACTTCGCAATTGATGCAATGTACGGAATGTAAACTGATTTTTCAACCATAATGCAATATATCCTTAGTAATTTGCCTTGCAAAATGTCAAAAAGTTAGTTTTTCGTTTTTTTATGATATTGATTATAATGATATTAATGATGATTACAAATATCAGAACAAAAAATAAAACTTCAGTAATTATATTGATAATCAAAATAATGATAACAATATGATAATGATAACAATGATGATATTAACGATAATCAGTATCAGTATCACTGTCACTATCACCATAAATTAAACAATATCAATAATGATAGATACGTAAAACAACAAACAGGCACACAAATAATAAACATACATATATGATTTTAAATATTCTTAACATTCAGAAAAAGTTACATAATGTTTGCGCTGATTCGATAATGAATCTCCATTACTGGAATTATTGTTTCAGTAGCATGAAGATATCAGTTCATTTGTTTCATTTTTAAACAATTAGGAATGAAAATGAAGACAAATTAGCGGTGTTAGGTAACTAACCACTTAGTATTTCTAGCAGTAATAACAATATTAGGTAATCATTTTCGCAGTATTATGTTATTAGATACGCCTATACGCGCACATAAATATGACATGATCTATTATTATTATTATCCCAATGATACTGATACGAGCAATAATGCTAATAACAATATTGACGGTACTACCAATAATGATGATAATCATGCTGATAAAAATAATTGCAATAATGATAATGATTAACAATAAAGATAATATCAATAACAATAATGATTGAAACAACAAGAAAAACAACGAAATATCCATAAATGTAACAATAGTAATGATGATAATGATATGTTTACACACTCTAATGTTTCTACCTGATCGCACGATATGGCAGCACCCTATGTGTATGTTTATGTGTAAATCACCCTCATCCTTTTTTATATATGTGGTCATGGAATTATGTGTTGCATGATGAATAAAATGTGATTGTTTGAGATACCGAGTTATGAATTGTCCATAAAATCTGTTATGAGGAGTAATCTTTTCTTGCCTTGGTTTGTAACGGGTATCATGATATACTTTAATCATGTAGTAATTGCCAGTGTAATAACATGATTAATGGTCATGTTGAATATTAAAAGCAACGTAGGATTTTGAACAGACTCATTTCATAAGGATGGGCATGGATCCGTAAAAGACAGCTGGATTTATAACCGCATCAAAATATAAAACTTCGCACGTTAAGAAAAAAATGCACCTTTTACTTGTTTGAAGCAGTTTATTTGAATGTCCAGAGTGAGCCACTATGAAAGAGAGGGAGAAGAGGGGGAGGGGGTCCAAGATGGGATGAGAGAGATATATTGGAAGAGAGAAAAGGAGAGTGAGAGGAGAGAGAGTATGCAAAGAATGAGAGAAAAAAGGAAGAAACTCAGAGAAGAAGAAAATAAGCCAAGAGAGAAAGGGAGAAAGTCAGGCAGCAAAAGAGGGAGGGAGAGAGGAAGAGAGAGATTCAACCACAGAAGCAGAATAAAACCTACAAGAAAAGCCAAAAGTTATAAATGATTTCAACATGAAACTGACTGATACAATAGAAAAAAACAACATAAGATCTTTCAGGCCCATCATCATTTCGACGATTTTATAACCAACGCCTTTTTTCGTTTTCCATGAAGTTCTTTGTTAATATATGGATTCAATAAGTATTTTAAATCTAATATAACATAACACTTGAAAAATACACAGATGTAATGGCTCTGGAACAATCAGATCTAAGTCAGTAAACCAAAATGTTTCAATCGAAAAGGAAAACTTGATATAGTAAATCACAGTTTTGATTCTGTGTTTATTCCATCATAGAGCTGGTAATCGAAAAAAAAATCGTATCTGTATTTTCCCATGTTTATAAACTGCAATAGAGAGGACAACGGATAACATGATGCAATGTGGCAAATTATATCTATTCTTACTTTCACGTATTATGTATATTTACTCGTTTATCTATATCACGTAAGATATGATAACCTCGTTGTCCAATTAGCAATCCTGGAGGAGGTTTTGTTGTTCCGCTTAGCTCTTCATTAAGCCATTTGCGTCGATGTAGAATTATTGGCCAATTCGCCAACAGCCGAGATAGTTTGCCAAGAGCGAACCCGGAGGAACAATTAGGTAAACATGGCGAATGTGTGTGAGCGAGTTCAGGACAGGGCGGACCCATCCGTGGTGTTGGAGGCATGCAAATGTGACAGTGACAGATGCTCAAGAAGAAGAGGGAACTTCCCTTATGTTATGCCAGTCCCAAGGTGGTTCTGGCGAGTCGTTGTTAATGGGTGGGTATTAATTGGCTCTTAGAGATGAAAAATAATTGGCTTTTTTTTCCTAATTGAGAACACTGGAACATTTTTTTTTTCGGATCAAAATGATCGTTTTCTGGTATATCTATATAGATCAGAGCTAGATATATATCCCGTTTAATTGAAGAAAGGCTGTGTGATTATATTCGTTAGGTAAGATCAAAGGAATCGAAAAACTGTATTTTTGTTATAAGCAACATGCTAGAAACATTCCTTTATAGCTGCAAACAAAGAGCTTTTATTTTCTTTAAGTAAAAGAATGTGAAATGTCCTTTACAGCTCGGAACAAATTGGAATTCATATAATTCTCAAAAAGTTTTAGTATTCCATTTCGTACGCATATTTACAGTTATATAATACCTTAATAGACTATAGACTCTGCCTTTCCTTAAGAATCCTTTAGCTTACTTGCAGTAGTATTTAGACACAAAATAATTGCATAGGCCTCTCCGTTCCCTCCTTCATCTGGCTGTAGGATCTCGAACAAGAGACCTTCTCCGTCGGGTTGACTTGCCCATTGCAACATTCTTGATGTCACAACTTGAGTTAGCACTGATGGTCACAGGAGATCGTGACTAAGTAAGTAGTCACTGAACACGACCATTTGTTTATTTTGTCTGTGTTAATAAATCTCGGGCATGATTTAAAGTAAAAAAATGCTGTAATTGTGAATCAAAGTTCCGGACGTTTTAGAGAAACTTGATTTCAATCGATAGGGATATTTCCGCCAGGAATTAATCAGACCATGACAGCGTTCATCAATATGACATATGGTGTAGAGTAGATTCTTCTTTCATTATGTAGTAACTAGTTAAGTGTCACTATCTCTCTATCTCTCTGATTTGTCTCCAACGAAAAGAGCCGTCTCCTTGTAATTATCTACAATTATCTATAATGTAAGTGACTCCTTTGATAAGTTTCTGGAAGTCGGGTTGACATTTTGGTGAGACGTATCCCCGTAAGAAATGCATTGGTGCTTCTGAATAAGTGATGTACAGAGAATAGAGGAGGAAAGGAGATTTGAAAAAAAGAGGGGGGAGCACAGAGGGAGAGAGCGATTTGGAAAAAAGAGGAGGAGCATAGAGGGAAAGAGAGATTGATACGAAACGAGAGAGGCGAAAAAAAAGTCGCTATATTTCGTCTTGTCACTTTTTCCTTCATCGGACATGGAAGAAACCTTATGTTTTATGTGTACTAACTGAAGAATCGTCTCTCTCTCTCTCTCTCTCTCTCTCTCTCTCTCTCTCTCTGTCTGTCTGTCTGTCTCTCTTTTCTTTCTTGCTTTCCCTTTGTTTATTACTTGAATTCATCCTCTCATTCAAAGCAAGCAATATATATCTCATTCTCCTCCCCCTTTTTAGATCAGAACCTCTCACACAATTTCTATCCGACCATTAAAATCAATCGCCTCTAAGCTTCCCACAGGATAATCTTTCGTGAACCAGTCGCCTCAATTTCCATTTGTCAAAAGAGAGTTGGAAAAAAGGGTGAAAAATCCTTTGATTCCGTATCCAACCTCAAACCTCTTCTCATATCCCTTTCCTTTTTCTGCTTTGCTTTCATTCCTTCTCCTCTACCCCTTCCTCTTCTTCCCCTCCTCCATACCTCCTCTCCCCCACCCCTACTTCTTCTACCCTATTCTCTGGCTCCTTCTCACCCTTTCACCCGTTCACTACTCCCCTTTTCTCCCCATACCTCTCCCAGCTCCTCTCCTTTCTCTTCCCCTCTTCCTTTACGCCTACACTCTCTCTCCCTACCTCTTCCTACTCCTCCCCTTTCCCATCCCCTCTCCTTACTCTTACGCCCTCTCTCTCTACCCACACCCTTCCCCTCCCTACCCATTCCACTCCTACCACCCTCCCCACCTCCCCACACTCTTCCACCCTTCCCCCCCCCTATCCCCTACCGCAACCCTTCTACCCTTCCCCTACCCCTACTCACCCCCTCCCCAGCCCTCCCTCAACCTTTCTCCCCTTCCCCCCCCTACCCTTAACCCACCCACACACCCCACTTCTCCCCCCCCCTCCCCCTTTCCCCACCCTCCCCCACCACAGAGTCCGAAACAGAACGAGAGGAAACTTTGGCGATAACTGTTAGAGTAACGTATTTTCACGATTGCCAGTAATTGTGGGGCGAAGAGACTGTTGGGCCGAATGTATAGTCCAGCTCGTCTTTTACCTTGAGCTGTGGGGAGGGGGAAAGGGAGGGGAAGGGTAGGGGGAGGGGAGGAGGGGGGATGGGAAAGGAGAGGTGAGAGGAGGGGTGGAGAGGGTGGAAGGAAGGGGAGGGGAGGGGATGGGAAAGGAGAGATGAGAAGAGGGGAGGGAGAAGGGAGGTGAAGGAGAGGAAGAGAAAGGGAGGGAAAGGGAGAGGATGGAAAGGGATGGGGAAAGAGAAAGGGAGGGATGAAGAGAAGACGAAGAGAGAAGGAAGGGAAGAGGAAGGGAGGGGAAGGAAATGGTGGGAAGAGGAGAATGGAGGTGGGGAGGAAGAGAAGAGGGAAAGATATGAGAGGAGAAGGGAAGGGAGGAGAAAAGGGGATTGGAGGGGGAGGGGAAGGAGGGGCGGGGAGGGGAGGGGAGGTGAAGGATAAGAGCTTAGGAGAAGGAGAATGGCGTCATCATTATTGTTTTTATTATCATCATTATTATAATTGTGATTATCATTACCACCATAACTATCATTACTATTATTGTAATTATCATTATCATCACAGTTATTTTCATCATTATCTTTATCATCATATTTGTTATAATTAATATCACCATTATAATATCACCCAGTTTTTATGATTATTTTGATTATTGTTAATAACGATGATATCGTTATTATTGTTACCATTATCATTATCATTATCATAGTTATGATGATAATTATCATCATTTTTATTATTACTATATTTAACATAATCATCATTATTATTATCATTATCATCCTAAACATCGTTGTCCTCTTCATTTTCATTATCTTAATAACCATCCTTATCATATTTTCATCATCATTTACATGAATATTATTTTCATCACTCTCACTCATTTTCATTTCTATAAAACATTAACGATTTTGGATTAATCATCACTTCTAAATCAACTCCATATTTCAAAGAATTTAAATCACCAGTTTAAAACTTGCATCACACTTTGTTAGAATTTGAAAAAAGAAAAGAAAGAATTATATAACTTTAGTTCAAAAAAAGTTTCTTTATAAAGTGCTGGTGTCTTGGTTCACGTCTTTTGTAATCACTTTGTAAATGGTGGGTGTGTCTTATTTTCCTGCAAGAGTTATCAGTTATCATCAATTTATCCTGTGATACTTCATTCTTTCTTTATATTTTCATTAATTGTTATAATTAACAGTATTCAACATGGTCCCTATTAGGCTTGTTAATGTAATCATTATCAACAACATCAGTATTATCATTGTAGTTATTTTTATTGTTATCAATATCTTCATCATTATTACAATTATTCCTTTTTTCAATATCAGTATCATTATTAATGTGCATGGTTGTTATTATAATACTGTTATCTTTAACATTCTTATGATCATATTCACCTTCATCATTATCATAACAGAGCTATCATCATCATCTCCATGACTGTCATCATCATAATCATAATAAACATTATCATTATAAAATAATTATCATTATCCTGTTACAATCTTCAATATCATCATTATCTATATTATTAGCATTACAATTATCATTATTATAATCATTCTTATAAGGATGATGATAATATTACCATTATCATAACTATCGATATCATTATAATCATTATCATTATCATCATCATTACCTCGTTGGATCCATTTGCGACGCACGGCAAATCTAGATCTTTGTTGATATATTTGATTGATACATTACAATACATTTTTTTTGTGTGTCAGTAATTTTTTGTGTTTTACTATAACATAAGGCTTATATGTGCCATCTAACAAGCTCTCTCAATGTTGCAATCGACTTAAATTGTAGCATAGTGTCCATATAATGTCCTTATGTTCCGTACACTTAGTGTGACAGAAGTAGAACAGTTTTATGAGCGAACAAAAAACTTTCTTTTCCATATCATTTTCCTTTCATAAACATATCCGAAAGAATCAACCACCTCAAAAAAGAAAAGAAAAAAAAAAATGAAAGATGAATGAAGGGAAAGAAAACAATGTTTACGGCTGAGAGTATCATCACTATAATCGTTATCATAACTGTTATTACTATAAACATCAACATTAGCAATAGCATTAATGTTGATACTTTTGTTACTATTATGGGAGTTCTTATTATCATCTTATGGTTATCATCATTATTATTTTTATTGCTATTGGAATTGTTATTATTATCATCATCATTATCATTTTAATTTTCATTATCATCATGGTTATCTTTATTATCATCATTACTAATCATCATTATTATAATTATTATCATTATCATAATTTTAATCATTATCAGAATTTTGATTTTATCATTTTATTCTCATCATTATTGTTGTTATCATTATCATTATTATTATCTATTTTTTGTGATTAATATCATCATTATAATTAATATTACTATCATATGTCCCCTTATTGTTACTCTTATTAGTATTACTATTATTGCTGTTGCATCATTATCATTATTGTTAACTTTATTATCAATATCATTATTATTATCATTACTATCCTTTTATTATCATCATTACTATTGTTATTATCATTTCTGTTATCATTATCATTATTATTATGATTATTATCATTATTATTATTATTATTATTATCGTTATTATTATCATATCCTTATCCTTATCATTATTATAATTATAAACATCATTATTATCATTAGTATTGTGATCATTATTGTTGTTGTTATCGTTATCATTACCATTATCTATTGTCGTTTATAGTTGTTGTTTTTTATTTGCTGTTACGATTATTACCATCATCTTTATTACAATTATTATTACTCTTTTCAACACTGTTATTATCATTATTATAACTGTTATCATTTATGTTATCCTTATCATCATCAGTATTATCACCATTATAATAATGGTGATGACGATAGTAATGATAATGATCATAAAGGAAATATCATTAATATGTCTCTTCCTTCACACACAATAATGAATAAGTAATCGAACATCATAAAGAAATTCGCCAGATATTCCATCAGTTTCCTCTCAACCATAAGTTTCACCTCTGCAATTGCACGGAATATAACCTTTCAATACGGCGACCTGAAACTAACGCAAATTTGCCCCTTTTCAGATCTGAACGCGGAGCCAAGAAATGGAAAATTGTTCTCAATATGAAAATTACTCATCTCCCAATGCATAAATAATAATAAAGAAAAACAATTTTCAACCAGAGTTGCTTCCCTCCCTGGTCCAAAAGCCATCAATTGACACGGCAAGGAAAAACGCAATAGTTGCAAAGTGGAATATTATTGCTCTTGCATTGGAAAGCCTTAGGAGCGAATCTGAAAGACCTGATATATGGGGGAGGGAAAGCTACACCTTAACACGTAATCTATATCAGTATCAAGCCTCTGTGTAGTGAATACCTCCCCCTCCCCCTCCCCCCTCTTTTCCCTTTGCAATAGTATCTGCAACGTGTCTGATGTCTCTTCCTTTCCCAGTTCCCTCAAGTGGAACGATTGATTTAGATTTACCCTACCCTGTCCCTCGGATCCATCAACGAGCTAACAGAACCCTGAAATAAAACCTTTGTATGGTCTCTCTCTCTCTCTCTCTCTCTCTATCATCGTCTGACGTACAGAAACGCTTGCTATGATGTTGCATATTTTCCACTTCTTGCTTGATTAGTCATTCCTTGAGTTCCAATATACATGCGGTTTATATGTACATAAAACACCCCTATGCCCCTAATCCATCATCTGCACTATACAAGCCTTATAGAGAACCCAGCCATGCCTATCCTCGCTTACACAACCCTGATGTAGAGACAGTGTAAGATTCCGGGTTTAGCGGCGGCGGGAACGCACTTCGACGTCTCGTATGATTAATGTATTCACGAAATTGTGTCGGGACTCGAGTGGCGAAGGGAGGCGAGAGGGGGGGAGGGGGAGGGGAGATGGGCGGAGGGGAAGGGAGGGAGAGGGAGGAGAAGGGTAAGGGGAAACGGAGGAGAAGGGGAGGAGGGGGAGAGCTGACAAGGGGATGATAGATACACCAGTGATAATCATTTGGGATGATTGCGAAGGCATTCATCTGTATTTGGAGTATAATGCGAGAGTTTGGATTGCCACATAACTCCCCCAGTAAAAGAAAAAAAAAGGGAGAAGCAGAAAAGAAAGAAAACAGAGAGTTCATTTAGGAAGCCATTGCAAGTGACACGAGCGAGACCGGAATCTTGTTGCACACGGGGCTTATGCGAACGTGGAAACCAAGTCGGGCAACCAGACTAGACGAGGATTTATACCGCGAAGGAAATCGCTTAAACGTTTTCATTATATGCAAATCAACGCAGTTTCTCCCAGTGTTGACAATTATTTAATTTTCATGAAAGAAAAACCTTTAATCTCGAAGACGCAATCATACTAAACCACAGAAGGGACAAAAAATTTAGCGCTCGCTCCCTTATGATCACGATAGTGAACCAAACTTTCCGGATCTTTTCGTACTGATCAGAGGGGAAATACGCTACGACATCGATACAGCGAGAGATTTGTTCTAGCGCTTAT
>BOPN01002720.1:70000-72500 GCA_017312705.2 Penaeus japonicus | reverse complement strand
TCTACTTCTAGAAATAGTGAATAATTTCCAGAAAAAAAATCATGTGAATAAAAGATAAAAGAATTAAGAGATGTAATAAAGAGATGTATAAACAGATGAAGAAACAGAATATCATATAGTACATCAATGACTGTTCATTATGGTTGTGTTCAGATAGATACATGCCGATATTTGCTGTGATTAAGGTGCTATTATTATTACTATTACTGTTATTAGAGTTTAACGAGAAACAGGCTTCCAGGAATCACGGTATCAGTAAACAATTCTGACCCCTTTCTACTAGAAATTATTTTCCGTCATTGACCTATGTTATACACCATATTTAATTATGTCCATTTGTACGTGTAGTAAAATGCAGGACTTGGAAAACTTGACACGTTCGTTGACCTCAATGCTAGACACAAATATTTTGAAAAAATCCTCTTTTCCGTCGCCCTCGAATTTAGTCAAACAGCGTGTGAGACGACCAACTTTCGCCGAACAATTAGGATACTTCAGAGACTTAGTCATCATCGCTTTCGAGAGACCAAGGGATCGAGTCGTCAGCGGGTCCAAGAGACTAAGGTCTAGTAGTCATCGAGTTCGAGAGACCAAGGGATCGAGTCGTCAGCGGGTCCAAGAGACTAAGGTCTAGCAGTCATCGAGTTCGAGAGACTAAGGGATCGAGTCGTCAGCGAGTCCAAGAGACTAAGGTCTAGCAGTCATCGAGTTCGAGAGACTAAGGGATCGAGTCGTCAGCGAGTCCAAGAGACTAAGGTCTAGTAGTCATCGAGTTCGAGAGACTAAGGGATCGAGTCGTCAGCGAGTCCAAGAGACTAAGGTCTAGTAGTCATCGAGTTCGAGAGACTAAGGGATCGAGTCGTCAGCGAGTCCAAGAGACTAAGGTCTAGTAGTCATCGAGTTCGAGAGACTAAGGGATCGAGTCGTCAGCGAGTCCAAGAGACTAAGGTCTAGTAGTCGTCGAGTTCGAGAGACTAAGGGCCGAGTCCCCATCGGGTTCGAGAGACAAAAGGGCGAGTCATCACCGTGTTCAAGAGAGAATGAGCCGAATCAGCACCAGTATCTGTTTCCGTGTGTCACCATATACATGTGTCCACAGATTAACATTTTCATTATCTATTTTCTCTCTCTCTCTCTCTCTCTCTCTCTCTGAAGGTGGAAGCATTCTAATTATAAACCTCTGGTGCATGGTAACAAATTTATACCCCATAGTTTTATTTATATGGGTTCATGCTGAAAATCATGAAGGAAAAAATAAATAAAATAAAAAATACATTTTAGAACACACACTTCGTATTGGTTTATGGTGTACGCGAATTCTGTTTCAGAGATTTCAGTGAAAGAAAATATATGAATCGGATCAATTTTATTCGATATATGATTATGTGTAAATAACAGGATGAAAATAATGATAAAACTGATGTTCATGACATTGTTGATAATTATATTAGTATTAGTAACGATGATGATGATGATAGTAATAATAATAATGATAATAGTAATAGTAATAATGGTGGTTATGATAATAATAATAATAATGATAGTAATGATAATGATAATAATAATGATACTGATGACATCAATAACATGATAATGATTATACTGATCATGATGATAATAGTACTGATGATGCTTATGCTTACGATAATGATAATGACGATGATGATGATGTAAATAAAAATAATAGTGATAAGGTTAATGATAATGATAATAAATATTATGATAATAATAATGATTATTATTATCATGATGATAAAAACTATACTAATAAAAAATATTTATCATCATTGATATTATCATTATCATTTCGGTAGCAATAGCAGTAACAATACCATTGACGATAACTGTTCTTAAATAATACTCCTGTTACTGACGAATATGATAATAATGCTAATGATGAATGTGGTGATGATAATAATAATGATGATGATATTAATGATAATATCTTTATCATTACAATAAGCATGGCAATGGTGAAGTAATAAGACAGTATGGAAATGATTGCAATCACAATAGGGATTGCATTACTCTAAATCACCTATAATATCAGCAGCAACTGTAATGATAAAGATGATTATTATAAAGACATGTAGTGATGATGATAATAAGAAAGAACTATTTTTTTACGCAATGATTTTTTATGCACGAAAAAAAGGAAAGTTATTTTTTATGGTACAGCTATAATCATTATTGTTATTATAATTGTTATCGTCATCATCATTATTGGTGTTAATAGCTTAACTCACATTATCATTATTATCATTATTGGTGTTAATATCTTAACTCATATTATCATTATTATCATTGGTATTGTTTCAATTATCTACATAATTATTAATATCATCATCATTATTATCATAATCATTATCATCCTTTTTGTATATATTCTCAATATGTTATAAGTAGTGTTATCATCAGCAGCAGCATTATATCTATTATCATTAACATTATTATTACTGTTATCATTATCATCATTGTTCTTGCTGTTACGACTCTTATC
>BOPN01002720.1:60000-62500 GCA_017312705.2 Penaeus japonicus | reverse complement strand
TCATTATGTATAAGTTAAACTCATGAATATTTTTTTTTTTTTTTTTTTTTATTCCACAGTTGTAATATGTGTGCATATACTAATTAATCTTATTTACTTTTTTCAACAGCTAGGTCATTTAGTCATGAATCAAATGACCATCCCTTCTTCCCCAGATTCCAAGAACGATATTCACAAGATGTACTTGAAATTGCACGATGACTACGGGCCCATTTTCCGCATGATCGTTCCCGGAATGCAACCCATATCGGTAGTGAGCGATCCCGACGACTTCGAAACGCTGCTGCGAAGTACCATGCACAACCCCCTCCGCATGCCCCTTTCTTGCCTCAAGGCGGTGAGGGAGGAGTCCAGCTTCTACGAGGAAGGGATGGGGATCATGATCGAGTAAGATAATGAGGGGGAATTGTTAAGGCCAGGCGGAAAAAATGACGTATCTGTATATTCACACACACACACACACACACACACACACACACACACACACACACACACACACACACACACACACACACACACACACACACACACACACACACACACACACACACACGTCTCGAGTCATGTGGTTTTTCACCTTGGCCGTGCTAGGTGGATAAAAAAAAGTTCAGATTATTGATAATGAATATGATAAAGAGAAAGAAAGAGAAAGAGAGAGAGAGAGAAAAGAATCCTCAAGTATTATTAACTGCATGCGCCTCTCCCAGGAACGGCGACGAGTGGTGGCGAGTGCGGAGCAAGGTACAGACTCCCATGATGAAACCCAAGTTAGTGGGAACTTATCTCCAACAGATGGATCAAGTTTCCATCGAGTTTACGGACAGGTGAGTTTTATATATGTTTGTATGTCGTAGTTGCGTATATTTTGCGTACTTATGAAAATTCTAAGATATTTGTTCTTATTAAATTCAGAGCTATTTGGACTTATTTTATGAAAGGAGAGGGGCTTTATTTATTCCTCTCTGAGATCCATATCCCACATTAAGATATTACCTCATTTTGTGTGCTAACTTTTTTTTTTTTTTTTTTTTTTTTTTTAATCACATATTTACGTGTGCATGAGAATATTCAAAATACACTACAAATTTTTCTCTCCTATAAATATCAGTTGATACTCAATTGCTGTCCTTAATGAAGAAAATAAGGCTTTTTAATTAGCGTGGTGTCATATTGTGTGTGGATGATGATGAAGCGTAGTCGTGTAAAAAGAAAAAAAAAGAAAAAAAAAAAAAAACATGTTTTTGTTACTCGGATGGATCTTCAGGCATTGCAGATAGGCCACCGCATTTATTATGTAAGGTTCCTCCTCCTAATTCCTTTTTAAATGCTTCTTTTAGGATCGCACAGTTGCAGGCGGATCATGGAGAAATGCCAGATAACTTCCTGTTCGAAATGAATAAATGGGCGCTTGAATGTAAGTGAAGTTCGAACAGACATTATTCAAAGCTAAGCATGGGTCTCTCTACGTATTAAAGATGAGGTTTATGTAATTCTATTAACCTCCCTTTTTTTAATGTTTCTTCCTCCCAGCCGTCGGTCTCGTGGCTCTGAATCGCCGTCTGGGATGTTTTAGAGATGACCTAGCTGAAGATTCCGAATCTCTGAGACTGATTCGTGTCATTCACGATATTATAAAGGCAGTGAACGACGCAGAAATGAGCCTCAAATTATGGAAGATCGTTCGAACCCCTTCATTCAAGAAGCTGAAGAGGAAACATGATCTACTTTTAGAGTGAGTCGTTTTCTGTCTGTGTCTGCTCGAGATTTAAGTTTGTTTGCCTTTTTTTAGGGGGCGTGAGAGGAAAGAGGGGGGGGGGTAGTATTCGTGACTCCGTTGCTGATGTGTAGTTGTAGTCAGTAATTGATGTACCTCCTAGATTAGAAAAGGATGTCTAATTGAGGCAATGAGTTGTGGAGAATTCCTTATTCAAAGATCTAGATATGGCATGTACACAACTTTTAGAGTAAGTTTCTTTTTTAAGCTTGTGGATACCCTAATTAGGAAATGTCTCTCTGACGATGAGTAAATCTTGAGTAAGTGGTTTGAATTGAATATCTTATTTTTAGTTTACTCATCCATGAATATAGACTCTCCTATGAATTGATGCGGCTACACATTGTAGATTCACTTTGCAGTGTCTCTAGTAGAGGTTAATCCTAATTAATTGGGAGCAGTAGGGATTAGTCAATTGTGCTTAGGGTAAATACCAACTAGTCTTATAAAAGGTCCTTAATGTTCAGATGTACTGCTGTTTGATTCGTTGGTTGTTCGGGTGAATATTCCCTCACTTTATTTTGATCTTCAGGATTGCGATGCGACACATTCAGGAGACAGAGGCAGCTATTTTGGCTAAGGATCCAGACAGCGGAGATGAATTGTCCTTGATGGAAAACCTGATGACAGTAGGACTTTCAAAGAAGGATGTAGTCACACTCATCGAGGATATGTTGTTTGCTAGCATTGACACGGTACGTTATTAGAGTTATTAGAAAAAAAAGA
>BOPN01002720.1:37500-47500 GCA_017312705.2 Penaeus japonicus | reverse complement strand
ATAGTTTGTGGTTTTCCGTTTATGGCGTAAAAGAAATAAGTGCTCTTATTTAAGCGGGTTCATTGTAGTAAACTCGTAAAGAGGGGACTTCACCCTTATGGCGAGGAAGATGGCGCCTCACCTCACCTCACATACATTCATACATACATATATATATGTATATATATATATATATATATATATATATATATATATATATATATATATATATATATATACATATATACATATATACATATATTTCATTCCATTTTTTTTACAAATTTCCTCTTTTCCAGCCGTGGGTTTGGTGGCTCTGAATCGCCGCCTTGGATGCCTTGATCCCAACATCTCTGCAAGTTCTGATTCTCTGAGGCTGATAGAAATCGTCAATGACATCTTCCAGGCCTTGAATGACACGGAAGTATCCGCGGGAATTTGGAAGATTATTCCGACTTCCTCATACAAGAAGCTAAAAGAACGACACGAACAATTTTTGGAGTGAGTACTTTTTTTTCTATTGTCTGTTGAGAAATTTCGGCAATAAGTATATTTTTAGTTGTATCACATCGCTTTTAGTTGTACTAGAAAGTTATTCGTATTTTCGAATAAGATTTAAAACATATCATTTTGATGGAGTCAGGCCACTCTGATAAGGAAGATGGGTAGTCAGTTACCTGGTTAACCGCTAACATCCTAATCATGATTAATCAATAGGACAGTCCTTTAAAACATCGTGACTTGCAGGTCCTAAATGTGTGTAATTTGGTTGGATGTTTAGCGAAAATTTCCTCCACTTTTCCTTTCACTTCAGGGTTGCAGTCCGTAACGTTCAGGAGACAGAGGCGGCCATCTTGGCTCAGGATCCTGACAGTGAGCGTGAGTTATCCCTGATGGAAAACCTCCTGATGACCGAAGGACTTTCCAAGAAGGATGTGGTCACACTCATCTTGGACATGTTGTTTGCTGGCATCGACACGGTGAGGGAACTTAAATGTTTAGCTGAAGTAAAAGCGAATGGAAAATTACAAGGAATAACCTATAATTCCGTCAAAACGATGCCTTTTCTTTCTTTTACAGACTTCCCACACACTCGGATTCACACTGTACCTGTTAGCTCGCAACCCCGAAGTCCAGGCGAAGTTGCAGGCGGAGGTAGACACGGTCCTTGGCGACCATCAGGGACCTCTCCTAGCCAAACACATGGCGCAGTTCTCATACATGAAGGGTGTGGTGAAAGAAGCATTAAGGCACGTTTGCTGCTGTTATTTTTCTTGAGGGAAGGTGGTCATGCACAATATTGGCTTCCAAGACTTCAAAGGTCTCCTGAATATCATGTATATATAATCTATTAAGGTTCTTTTTATAATTTTACATATATATATATATTCTTTTTTTTCGATACAGCATTGCAATTTATAGAATGATACTGTGATTGAGAGAATTTGCAATTTCAGGATGTATCCACTGACTCTCGGTGTGGGGAGGATATTAGACAAAGACATAGTGCTGGGAGGATACGTAGTTCCAAAAGGGGTAAGAACTGGAAGCAATGATGATCGTGTTTACAAACAAGAATGTAATAATAGTTATTTATGAACAATAATTCTTATCATGTTCTCTCTGCTGATATCAGTTTCTAGATATTTTTATTCATTTAGGAAAGATAACAGCTTCATTCTTTTTTTAATACACAGTACATAGCAGTAGCTCTTACCATGCTCAGCGGTTGGGACGAAGAGGTGTTCCCGCGAGCCAAGGAGTTCATCCCAGACAGATGGTCACGTGATCGGCCTCTGGGTCCTATCCATCCTTATGCTTCTCTTCCCTTCGGCGCTGGCACCAGGATGTGCATCGGACGGCGCATTGCAGAGCAAGAGATGTACACCTTTTTGGCAAGGGTGAGTTAGCATTCAAAGAGAATACTCGTTGAATGTTTCTGATATAGTTACACCATGTATCTTTTTATGAGAGAGAAACAGAGATAGAGAAAGAGAGAGAGTGTGTGTGTGTGAGAGAGAAAAAAAACGAGTTACTGTGTGTAGCATTCTATAAATACAGAAACACTGACGTTTAAATATACTACACTGCTTTGTCATACTGTTTATGCTTCTGATACATTGATGCTACCTTACCAGATTATGCAGCGCTTCACAGTGGACTACAAATACCAGGACATGGACATGCTTACCCGCCTCGTCTTCATGCCGTCAGAACCTCTCAGGTTTAGCTTCACTGAGCGCAAATGAAACGGTTGTGTTGTTCAATGTCGTGTTTGTGAACCGGCTTTAGCTTCACAAAGCCCCAATACATTCACCAAAGACAAGACGTGATATGTTTTGAGAGCTAACAACCGGTCAACATCAGGGAGAAAATGCACATACATACTTCCATTCATATTTATGTATTCATAGATATATTGTTATGTGATAATGTATTCCTATATTTATAGGGTGTACCATATACACTACTCTAGCCTTGAATATTTTCTTTTTATGTGTCTCTGATCCTTCTTTCTCTGTATCTTTGGCCTGATTATCTTATTGTGAAACTATCATTAATTTTCAAATATTTGATTAAAATGAATATGGTAATCTTTGTATGGTTCAAACTTGACAATGAGAAGTTACAAGAGCTCAAAGGAAGTTAATTTCGTTATAGCGTGAATGTTTGAAGGTTGGTAGCGGATCATTACAGCATGTAAGCTTGTTTATAATTTATTTAGTATTTTTGTGACTTATTAGTGAGAACTCCAGAAAAATCGGCAGAACTCACATGTTACTTTTAATGTTATTTTTATGTAATTTTTAATGTTATTTCTTAAGTTATTTTGATGTAGGTATTACCGTGATTATTGAAGTATCTTATGACATACAACTTATTGATATTTCTGTGATTTTTCTTGTATCTTTTCTGTGATAGGAATTTTGGTAATTTTCTTCATATTAATTCAGATTTACATATTTAACCATGTTACTTATATACTTAACCATATACTTATATATGCTCGCGATTTGTCAGCACTTTTCAAACAATATATTGAGATCACAAAAAAGTTGAAAGTTTGTATTTCTAATCAATACGTAAGAAGGCTGGGTAATCAGCGACCGAGGAAGAAACATGGAAGCCATCACTGATTTATTCTTCACACTTAAAATACAGAAAGTCTTTCCTTAGTATCTGTATCGATTTGGTAAACTTGCTTGCACACACACAAGCAAGAGTCCACGTGGTCTATTCGCGAAGAGAGAAAGAGAGAGGCGAGCCCCCGCTCCTGTGACAACCAAATACTATATAAGAAAGATGGAGCACTTTCTCCCTAAACCGTTATGAGAAACGTGAGCGGTGAGTCGGAAGCAGCGCCATCTATCGGCGACGCAGCGGACTAGCTGTCACACTGCTTGGTGTCATTCAAGTGTTATGTATTTTTGGAAAACTGTCTCAGCTCGGAATGTGTGTCTGATGTGAATATATGTGTATTTGTGTATGTATATATATGTATATAAATAAATAAATATATATATATATATACATGTATATATATATGGATATATATAATATATATATATATATATATTTATATATATGTACATATGGATATATAAATATATACACACAAACACGCACGCACGCACGCACGCACGCACGCACGCACGCACACACACACACACACACACACACACACACACACACACATATATATATATATATATATATGTGTGTGTGTGTGTGTGTGTGTACACACACACACACACACACACACACACAAACACACACACACACACACACATACACACCTATACACACACATTTGTATATATATATATATATATATATATATATACTATATATACATATATATATATATATATATATATATACGTACATATATGTGTGTGTGTGTGTGTGTAGAGAGAGAAAGAGAAAGTAAAAGAGGGAGAGGAGGATACAAAGAGAGCGAGAGTTGAAGAAAATAAAAGTCATGCATGAAATAGTTGTTTCATTCATTCAATTTCCAAATACTCCATAATCATAGGGCGAATCAGTACATGTAAGTGCTATAAGAGACAAATTATGGATGTATTTGTTCCATGAAATAAAGCACTAAGTATAGTAGAACATCATGATCATTGATAAATTTGCCTAATTACCTTTTATGACAGAATGAGCGTGTTATGTTGATGTTATGTAACTATTTATTCATTCATTCATTCTCCCTCTCTCTTTCTTTTTCTTTTTTTCTTTTTTTTTTTCTTTTTTTACACTTTATTAAAAAATACATTCAAAGTTTTAGGTTACAAATTTTCCTTATTAGAATCAGAACATTCATTTTTTGCAGACTAAAGGAATTCATGGTTAATGTTTCCTATCTGAAAGCCTAACCTCTTTTATATATGTTAATTTTATACAAAGATTTTAGTATATTTACATGGACTTTATCATTAAAGATCTAAATGACATTGTTTTTTAGCCAAGTATTAACTTTACATTTGAAGTTTTGTAAGGAGTAAGCTTCTATTTTGATGTTGCACATTAATTTGTTCCAGAGTTTAGAATATCTGGAAAGAAACTGGCGCTGATAGTGTGCCGTAAAGCAACGAGGTTTTCTAAAGCAGCAGGTGCTTGTTCCACAGTTCTCGTGGTGCGCACAGCTCGTCTTCCCGGGAGTCTCATTGCTTGCATGTGGGCCACTTCCTGGCGTTGAATTCGAAACATTGTCGTCAGTCCAGCTACGTCTCTCCTATGCTGTAGGCTGTCGAGGTTCCCAATGTGGTGTGGTATTCTACCTTCGATAATTTTTCTCGCTCTTTCTTGTACTTTGTCCAGGATGCTGAGATATTTGTCGTTTGCTCCTCCCCAAGCGAGGCACGAATATTCAAGTGAAAAACGTATCTGTGCCTTGTAGAGGAGTTCCTCCCCTTTACCATCCAATATCCAGCTAATTCTTCGTAGGGATGCATTTTTGTGTGAGGCCTTCCTTGCTAAGCTCTCGGTGTGGCTTTTAAAGGTCATCCTTTTGTCAGAAATTGTTCCCAATATTTCTATTTCATCTTGTGATTTAATAGATTTTCCATTAAAATTTACTTGGATGTTGCTATCAGATCTTTCGAATACCATGAGTTGAGTTTTGTTAGGAGCAAAGGAGATTTGCCATTTCTTTCCCCATGCTGAAATTTGTGCAAGCTTATCGGTGAGTCTTGATAATGCTACTCCTTGTTCTTTGGATTCGTAGCTAAGGGATAGAGTGTCATCATCTGCAAAGGCTTTTGCTTCAGGGATGAGATGAAGCATGTCGTTTAGGAAGATGTTCCACAAGAGAGGACCTAATATACTTCCCTGGGGGACTCCTGCTTCTATGTTGTAATAGGCTGAATGCATTCCATTTAGGACAACATTCATTTGTCTGTTCTGTAAATAACTTTCTAGCAATTCCAGGAGACCATTTCCCATTCCATAAGATTTCATTTTTCCCAGCAGTCCTTGGTGCCAGACTCTATCGAAAGCTCCTTCTATATCAAGTGCAAGCACAAGGGTTCGCTTTCCATGGTCCAATGCTCTTGTCCATTCTGTTGTCATAAGCAACTGTAGGTCAGCAGCTATTATTTTTTCAAATAATTTGCTAACTGTAGAGAGTAGTTAATGGGTATGATAGCTCTTTAGCACACCTCTGCAAGATCCGAGGACTGATACCATCAGGGCCAACTGCCTTTTTGGTATTAGTGTTTCGCAGCAGTCTCTCCACTTCTTCCATGCAAGTTGATATTTTGGAAATCTTTTCGCTGCAAATGATATGCAGAATCGGTGGTTTTCTTTTGGGATGAGTGCTTGGCTAGTGCATCTGCTTTCTCTTCTGCACTTAAAGCAGTGCTTCCATCATGTCTTACCAGGGGAGCTATGGTTCCATCTCTGGTGTTTCCCTGATTATCTTTTACAGTATTCCACCATAGCTTACTTCTTATTTCTCCCCTCCGTAGTTTTTCTTTCGTGTTTATTTCCCACTGATGAATGGCCCATTTCTGGATGTGTTGCATGTTGCGTACAGTTTGCTTATGAATTTCCTTGTTTCTATCAGTAGGGTTTCTTTTATATCAGATCCATGCATGGTATTTTTTCTCAGAAGCATTTTTGCATTGAGGACCAAACCATGGTTGGTCAGAAGGCTTTGACGTATGGGTTGAATGCGGAACAATGCGATCTTGTAGATTCAGCAAAGTGGACGTGAAGGAATTTACTTGATGGTCTACATCCCCTTGTAAAATGTCATCCCATTTTATGAGAGACAAGGATTCTCTGAACTTAGTCCAATTTGTCTTATCCCACTTCCAGAGCGTGGGACTGTATCCCTTCTCCCTTGTTGTCCTTAAATTAATCTTTGTTAGGATTGCCTCATGGTCTGAGGATCCTACATAGCCGATTGGACAACACTTTATAATATGAGGAGGAAGGTCCGTGACAACTGGGTCCAGAGAAGATCCAGAACGATGTGTAGGAAAATTTACGAAGTTCTGGAGGTCATAAATTGCCATGACTTCGTCAAAGCTTGCTTGGACTCTATGCTGATTAAGATCTCCAAACAATATGATGTGTTGGCAGCCATGGTTCTTCATGAGGTAGTCAAGATTTTGCATCAGAAAATCCAGCAATAAGGTCCCTTGATGTGGCGGCCTATAACATCCACAGAATAAAATGCCCTTCCTCATTTCATCTGTAATTTGAAAATAATCATTTCGATACCTTCTGGTAGAGAGATGTTAAGGGTCTGGAGTTGCAGGTCTGCTTTATAAGAGAGTGCAATGCCTCCGCCCTGTGTATTTCGATCCTTTCGGATCCAAGTTGAGTATCCTGGAATACGTGCATAGTTTGCAGGAACTTTGTCATCAAGGAGGGTCTCATCTGCAAAGACTATATCGGCCTTTTCTTTGTTAACAAAATGGGTAAATTCCCCAATGTTAGTGTGGAATCCTCTCAGATTTGCTGACATAATTCGCATTTCATTTTTAGTGCATTTGCCCATAATGTCCTCCACTCTGTGTGACAATTTAAGGATATCGCATTGGTACTGAATATGTCAATTGTTTATTTTGATGGATAGGCTGGATGTTAGGGAAATGATAATAACCAGTAGGTAGGATTTTGAAGAGTCTGGGATCCACTGTGAATTTGAGCAAGCACTGATTTTAGTGTTGTTATAGTTTCCTGATTTTTAGTTGTTATAGCACTTACAAGATCCTTCTGACGTTGATCTGCAATTCTTTCCCGACAAGTTTCTTCTGTGTGGTACTTCCTCCTGCAGTAATTACAGTACATCAATTTTGTGCACTGTTCACGTGAGTGCCCTTCGCGGTTACACACTTGGCACTTTTCCTGAGCAGGGGAAGGTTCTTTGGATCTGTGATCTTGATAAACTCTCTCTCTCTCTATCTATCTATCTATCTATCTATCTATCTCTTTCGTTAATAAAACTTAAAGGATAATCTCTTAAAGCACTACCTGATTTTAATCGGTATTGTATTGATTCCATGATTATACTGTATTCGAATACGGTGTTCTGTGTTAATCGAATACGTTAAAATATCGATTGAAAACGTCTATAAAAGAAAACGAGAACGTAACGGTTATCAGCACCATCTATCGACAAAGCGGATTACTGAAAGTTATGTAGCCCAGTGATTATGGTCAATTTATTTTTCTCTCTTTCCTATAAAGACTTTGAGAGAGTCTAGCGAGCCTTGGCGATTGATGGTGTTGAGCACCGTCAGGGCTGGATTCCGGCGGATTTTCGTCTGCTAAACGGAGTGCAGACGACAGACAGTGGAGCTGTCAGCATTACGGAGAATACTATCCGTAATTGGTATTTGACTCATATAAAGCAAAAATATATATATATTTTTTAAATAAAATATAAGACAGATACTGTTATTTACATATTTCTCTTTAATTATAAATAAAAAAATATGATAATTAATCAGTTCACCAATGAATGACAAGCAGAGGAGCAAGGATCGAGTGATGCTATTGCCTTCACCAGTGACCAGGATGCAGGCCTCTCTGATGCTGTATCCTATGCTACCATGATTTTGATTTTGTTCTTGGCGGAACATAACTTGCCGTTTAGGTAATTATTCTTTGCATTTGTTTGCTGCTGATGAAAATGGTGCAACAAAATTTAATAAGTATAGCAACATACTTTAACCTTTACTGGAACTAAGGGGAAACTAAAGCTTTTTTATTAATATTTCAGTCTTTGACGATATCATGGATCTTCACAAGATGTTTCCAGATTCTCGGATCGCGGCGCAAATGGCACTGAAGAGGAAAAAAATGTACGTCACTCGTTCAGCAGCTCGGGAACCATGCATCCAAGACCTTAGCAAGAAAATTGAGAAACAACAAATTTAGCCTCGTCATTGATAAGACTACTGACTGCTCTGTTAAAAAAAATATTGTGCCTTACTTGTTAAATATTTTGAAATTCATGGAAATGACATCAAAACCGAGATGCTGGCCATTATCAACGTGCATGATGCAGAGAAAGGCGAGTCATCTGGAGAGTCTCTATTTAATATGATCTTTAACTGTTTAACCTCTCTACAGATACCTCTACATAATCTCATAGGTTTTGCAGCTGATGGAGCTTCCAATATTATAGGAAGCTTGAATAGTGTGACCTGTAGGCTGAAAGAACATTCACAACATTCATCTTTGTTCGAGTGCAGCAGCCAAAACCCTATTTTATTTCAAATATACCTGTGATATTATACATTATAGTTTACAGATACCAGTGACTCCATATGGAAACGCTTGATTTAGTAGAGTTTATTTGTAATCGAGTTAGGTCAAGACATCATAAAAGAATAATGCCGAATTATCTTTAAAAAAAATGTTGCTAATACCATAAACATCCGCAAAGAATTAAGGACATTTCTAGTTCAATATATCCTGAATGATATGGGGTATTCTACTTATAATTCTCTCACAACAGCAGAAGTTGGAGTATGATCTAGTGAAGTCCGCAATATGGAAGCCAAAGACACAGGTTTAGGAAATTTACTGCAAATCTAGTGTGATATGAAAAAAACGGCCCAGTCTTCGAGCAATATCCAGATCTGGCTTCTTTTCGAGGGCAATTTAGTTTATGATCGTCTTAGAAATTAGCTAAATAATATTTGCATAAAAAAGGTTTGAAGCTATCCTAGTCGCGCCTCCGAAGGCTTTCTGTGCGACATTTATTCAAAAATACGCGTACAGAGTGAAGTTTCTGCGAATGTGTGATTACGGAGTGCACAATAAGTAGAGAGAACCGATTGTAGATTGAAGAAAGTACACGAAAATTTAGCCTTGCGTGATAGCTGATTCATAGGATGTGATTAAGTTGTGTGTGTGACAGACTTGAATACACGCTAATAAACTTATCATACTTCATTGAATAAATCATGAAAGAAAGTTAAAGTAAAAAATCATAAATTGCGTGTGTGCCCGACTATACTTTATAGGCAAGGACGTGCGTTCTTTAAACTATATATATTGTCTTCGGTCACGGATTAGGCCTACGCATCATTTGGTTTTTGTTTGAGGTTTTGGACTGGTCTCTAGTGATATCGAATGATAGCGTATGTTGTATCACTTACATGGAAGTCTCATCCCTACAATGAGTGTGAGAGGAGCCTACCAAGAAAAATCAATAAATTGTTTCCATATCCGACTGGGCAAGGATAGGAGACCACGAGAGAATCCGTTTTCTACGATGACTAGGCTGAAGGGAAGTTGTTATTACTGTATTCACCCACCCACACCCACCCACACACACACACACACACACACAGACACACACACAGACACACACACACACACACACACACACACACACACACACACACACACACACACACACACACACACACATGTATACACACACACACACACACACACACACACATATATATATATATATATATATATATATATATATATATATATATATATATATATATATATATATATATATGTATATATATATGTA
>BOPN01002720.1:30000-32500 GCA_017312705.2 Penaeus japonicus | reverse complement strand
TTGCGACCGTGCAAAGCCGGAACGGCCCCGGCGTGAATGGGATACGTGTGTGTGTGTGTGTGTGTGTTTACTTACTTTATTGTTCACATCTAGTTGGAGAGTGTGCCGAGCTCAGGAGGACCCGTCTGTTAAATGAAAGTTATCATAAAAATGTTTGAATTGATGTATGTTCCTGAAACACTCGTTTCCTTGAGGTTTGTTCCATATATCAAAAGTCCTATGCGGTTAATTACATTTATTTACGTCACTGTCACACCGGGCAAGTTGTCTCGACTTCACAAAGTCAGCAATCGCATTATTCGCGAATCGATTTTCTTTTCTTTTTACATTTCACAGATGGCTTCCGACACACTTTTCTCTCTCAGAATGAACTCTTTTAACTTTTAGAAGATACATGAACAAATCACGGTTCACCCGTATCAGGACAACTGGTATGGAACTGATGACTTGACTTGTCTTGCTGTGTGTGTGTCTGTGTGTGTGTGTGTGTGTGTGTGTGTGTGTGTGTGTGTGTGTGTGTGTGTGTGTGTGTGTGTGTGTGTGTGCTTGCTGGTTTGCATGTCAGATTTCGCGCTTTTTCATATTGGACATAAAAACTGGTTCAAGCTTGTTGATAGCATTATCCTTGCCTTGTAGTCTATAGAGATAGCTGGTGTTGATCATGCGCTTCCCAATTTTTATAATAATAATCATAAGTATCACATTGACCACATTATTATAATTTGTATTATCATTATCATTATTAGTATTGTTATCAACAACAACAATGATAAACAGATATGATCTAGATTTACAAAGGAAAAAAATACAGTCACATACACACACACACGCACGCGCGTTCACACACACACACACACACACACACGGCTAATAGTTCTTGCACCTCTGCCAGGAACGGCGACGGGTGGTGGCGAGTGCGGAGCAAGGTACAGACTCCCATGATGAAACCCAAGTTAGTGGGAACTTATCTCCAACAGATGGACGAAGTTTCCATCGAGTTTACGGACAGGTGAGTTTTATCATATCCCTTGACATGCTTGTAGAAAAAAAAGGTTGATCATTTGATTCTTTTATACAACACCAGAGAATTTTTGGTGGTGTGCTGGTAATAAAAATATATTCGTTATATAGATACAGATTAGTATCTATGCATTACAGTATCAAAAATGCACTGCAAGACAGCAAAGATGGCTTTTTATATAGTGGTTTGTAAACATATATACCACCCAATCTACAGATGATCATGGTAAAACACATTTCAATTATCATACCTACCATTCATTCATATCCATATATGTTGCAACTCCTAATTCATTATCTCACGTATTTAGCACGTTTACTACTTAGGATTCGTTCGGTTTCTAATTCAGTTTTAAATGCACAGGATCGCAGAGTTGCAGGCAAAGCACGGGGAGATGCCGAGTGACTTCCAGTTTGAACTGTACAAATGGGCACTTGAATGTAAGTAATATATAAAAAAGTGTTTGAGGATTGTGTGCAGTATGGTATGATTACCCTGGCAGCTCTCATTCCTTTCCCACTACACCTTCATTACCCACATGACACTGAGTAGATTAATACCACATGAAATGTTGTATCACAACTTGAAGCCTGCATCCCTTCGAGATGACATCAACCGGCAAAAGAGTCAATGGTATCCTGTGACTTAGGATCCCCGACCTCATTTGACCGAATTCGGACCACGATTCAAGTCATTTCGGTCATGGACGCCCATCTGATTCTCCTCCAGCTCGAGTAGCTACAGGAAACACCGAGAACGTCTAGACGGAGGACCTATATCTTCCAGCATGATTTTAAGATGTCGGCTAATAGAGGACTTAGCAGAGATCTGTCCCGCTGGCTCCAGTTTTGAGGATGGCCATCACTGTGGGTTGTGGATCACGTTAAGCTCAGTTGTATATCCTCATTTCAGCAGGCCTTGGACACTAAGTACCCTGATGCTCAACTGAATGAGCTATCAACCCAAGTTGCATTGGATGCCGTCAGTAAAACAGTAATTATTTTACTGATACTCGGGGCTGTGATTGACTTATGTGTACGTGGTGTACTTAGAACACTGAAATGCATAATCTACAGCCATCTAAGTGTGGCACTGATTTGTCATGATATAAGTTCTAACCCAAATTATTGGTGGTTAATTGTGACCCTGTATAGAAAAAGGCTGTGTTCTGCAATAATGGACAAAAGCAACAACCTTCACCCCGGCGCTGCAAGCTACATGAATGTATTGTTGTAATGACCCACATTACTCAAAGCCTTCATTTACCTTAAAATGCATTTCATTGTTAAGTTCCTTCTGCTTACTGCTTATCTTTCCACTAGATCCCTCATCCTCCTACCACAGGGGGTTGAGAACAGTCCCATAAGTTTATTATTATTATTTTTAAACCATCTTCCGAATGGTCTATGTTGACATTATGTAGTGGCTGCATTGTGTGGTATGATTAGAAAGAGAGAGAGATATAGATGATTGCAGTTT
>BOPN01002720.1:7500-17500 GCA_017312705.2 Penaeus japonicus | reverse complement strand
CATGAGTACATACTTGCGCTGAAAGAAAAACACACACAAACACACACACACACAAAAAAAAAAACAAAAAAACATAGCTATGAACCCCCAAACTCCACCGAGTCTTCTCCCAGGAACGGTGACGAGTGGTGGCGAGTGCGGAGCAAGGTACAGACTCCCATGATGAAACCCAAGTTAGTGGGAACTTATCTTCAACAGATGGACGAAGTTTCCATCGACTTTACGGACAGGTAAGATATATTAATACTGTTTGTGTTATACTCTTAGGTGGGTTATTTGCAATATATATATATATATATATATATATATATATATATATATATATAAGACAATAGAATATATGTATTCAATATAATTTTCTTAGATATTTTTCTTAGCATATAAAAATAAAATAAAATATGTTGAGCATATAACCTTTTTTCCAAAATAAATATGCATTGCATATCACTTCCTGAATGAACAGCAGTTCAGATATTTCCTCAGAAGGCAAATCAGGCTTTCTATTCAACAGTTATTGGACAGTCACTGTACATTTTAATGCAGGGGGTTTCATCAGTGTCTAAGGGACAAATTGAAACACATGGGGCATGGGAGGAAAGGTTTGTTCACTATAGTTTTATATCCACAGGATCGCAGAGTTGCAGGCAGAGCACGGGGAAATGCCAAGTAACTTCCAGTTTGAACTTTATAAATGGGCGCTTGAATGTAAGTAATATATGTTCCAGTATGATATGTTTTCCCCGACAGCTGCAAAGGCGAGAGTTTTAAACAGACTTTGAATCAATCACGGAAAAAAACAATAAAGAGATAACTTTCTCACTCCACCTTCATTTCCCACAGATGCAATGAGTACGAGATATTACCATATGCCATGTTTCATAACACCTATTGAAACTCGAATCTCTTGGCACCCTAAGACTGGAAAAAGATCATCAATAACATCCCGTCTGACCGACGCCATAACAAAAGCTCTTTTGGTTAGCAACAAGGACTCCAGAGTCTCCAGGCTCAGCAAGCATCATTAAACACAAGGGATGACTCAACTAGGGATTTGGTGGAGCTCTATGTCTTGCTGGGTCCAGCAATATGGGTGGCCACCATCGCTGACTGTTAACATCATTGAGCTCCCTTGTTTTCCCTCCCATTCCATCGGAACTCCAAACTCCCTAAGACGTCCGAATATCACTCCCAATTTGAAGGTAGAACGACTGGTTTCTCCTAAAATCGCTCTTTGCAGAAGAAAAGTTTAGGAGAGGTGGCGAGGTGTTCTAAAGGTAGTTAGGAATTGATTTACTGTTTAAAATTGCCTATCACAGCAACTGCTAGGGTCATTACTGGAATATTATATTGCTCATATTTATTGTGAAAGAAAAAGAGATAACTAAGCTCTCTCTGTGCAGACAAATTATCATTTGCATTAACATATTTAGAAATTAGTGAAAACTTTAAAACTATATACGTGGCAATGTTCTCTCTAACAATTATATATAGAGGAGACAAGTACACAAGTCTTCGGTCTGAGAATCTGAACAGTTTTCGACTACATGGTAATTGTTAAGGGTATCTAGTATCCCTCGAGTATCTATGAGGGAATCTTGTGTGGCCGAATATCACCGTCGGTAACAATATATACATATATATATATATATACACTATATATATACATATATATATATATATATATATATATATATATATATACATACATATATATATATATATATATATATATATATATATATACATATATATATATATATATATATATATATATATATATATATATATATATATATATATATATATATATATATATGCGCGTGTGTGTATCTATAAACATGTATATATATGCATACATTTGTGTGTGTGCATATATGTATGCATGTACCTATTCATTTGTTTATTTACCTTTCTAGCCGTCGGTTTGGTGGCTCTGAATCGGCGTCTAGGATGCCTTGATCCCGACATCCCTGAAGGATCCGACTCTCTGAGGCTGATTGAGATCGTCAATGATATCTTACAGGCAGTGAATGATATCGAAGTATCATCAGGTTTGTGGAAGATCCTTCGAACTCCTTCGTTCAAGAAGCTGAAAAAGAGACATGAACAATTTTTAGAGTAAGTCTCTATTACCTTCCTATGGTTTGCCGGAGTTTTTGGATAAAATTAGGTTGAGAAATATTCTTAACTATGTTGCTGGTAAAAGTCCTAGTTAGTATTTATTATTATTAAATATAATTAAAAAAAAAAATGGTGTCAGGTCAGCTCATAGGAGATATGGGTAAGTTCTTGATTAAGTGCTTTCGATCAAAATTCGTCTTTCGAGGTACTGGTTTTTATCTGAGGGCCCTTTTAAACTACTGAAGCAGTATCGAAACGATTCAACCTGTTCTCAACAAGACAATGCAGTCAAAAACTATAATTAATTTATCCTACTGTATGGATAGGAATAATTCCAGTCAATGTAACCACCATCCAGTCCCATAAATCGTTTTGATTTACATGTCTTAAATCTGTTATTATTTGGTTTCTTAGATGCTCAGTATTAACTTCCTCCACTTTTCCTTTCACTTCAGGATTGCAGTCCGTAACGTTCAGGAGACAGAGGCGGCCATCTTGGCTCAGGATCCTGACAGTGAGCGTGAGTTATCCCTGATGGAAAACCTCCTGATGACCGAAGGACTTTCCAAGAAGGATGTGGTCACACTCATCTTGGACATGTTGTTTGCTGGCATCGACACGGTGAGGGAACTTAAATGTTTAGCTGAAGCAAAAGCTAGTGAATTAATGTCAATAAGAATCAAATAGAATAAAACAAGGAATAATCAGACTGTTTGAATGATTACTTTGCTTTCCCCATGATTGATAGTAAAGTAAATCTATCGTATGATTTTTTTTACAGACCTCCCACTCACTGGGATTTACGTTGTATCTATTAGCACGAAACCCAGAAGTACAGGCGAAGTTACAGGCGGAAGTAGACACAGTCCTCGGTGATCATCAAGGACCTCTCCTAGCCAAACACATGGCGCAGTTCTCATACATGAAGTGTGTGGTTAAAGAAGCATTAAGGTACGTTTTCACTATTGAAAGAATCGGATTTATACACAATGCTACCTTCCAAGACTTCAAAAGAACGAGCACACATACTTAATTTTCCTCTGAAAATAGAGTAAATGTTATTCATTGAAATCATGAGAAATTCCTCTTTTTCCACATTTTCCTTTTTTTGTAGTATAGTTTGTTCTATACAGTGCTTTAATTGAGAAATTTGATGATCTAATTGAGAAAACTTCCAATTTTAGGATCTTTCCGCTGACTGTCGGCTTGGGAAGGATATTAGACAAAGACACAGTGCTGGGAGGATACGTTGTACCAAAGGGGGTAAGAACGGGAGTCAAAGCTAGCCTCCGATATTTTTTGATTGTTTCATTATATCTTCTTCATTTATATTAGTTTCCACATATAATTATTACTCATTGATATTATTATAACCATTCTTTTTTTTACATACAGTACCTAGCAGTAGCTCTTACCATGCTCAGCGGTTGGGACGAAGAGGTGTTCCCGCGAGCCAAGGAGTTCATCCCAGACAGATGGTCACGTGACCGGCCTCTGGGTCCTATCCATCCTTATGCTTCTCTTCCCTTCGGCGCTGGCACCAGGATGTGCATTGGACGGCGAATTGCAGAGCAAGAGATGTACACTTTTTTGGCAAGGGTAAGTGAATAGTCTAAGAGAGCGTAATAGAATGAAAGGATTGGTTACATCTGGGTCAAAGTAAATGTCATTGTATGAGTAGTCGGTGATCCCCATGAGATCTATATACTAACTAAACTGCATACATTTTTTATGAGTGAGAGAAAACTAAATTGTAGATAGGCAGAAGCAAAGAGAGAGAGACAGAGAGAGAGAGAGAGAGGGAGAGGAGAGAGAGAGGCAGAGAAGCAGAGACACAGAAGAGATAAATGAGAACCCAGATTATACTGTGTAAACGCTTTTTCATCATGCTCAGTAAATACAGCACCTTGAAATACCTACCACCTAAATAGTATATTGTTTTCCCACACTACTCGTGCTACTGATACCTTAATTGATGACTGCCTTGCCAGGTCATGCAACGTTTCACAGTGGACTACAAGTATCAGGACATGGACATCCTTACCCGCCTCGTCTTCATGCCTTCGGAACCTCTCAGGTTTAGCTTCACTGAGCGCAAATGATTAAGTATTTTCTTCAGAGGAATGAACCGCTTCGCCATCTCACGGAGAAGCGACTCGAACCTTATAACAGTATAATTATCGAGAATAAAAGATAGCATGTTTAAGTGTTGAGCAACCGATCACCTTGTGTGTAATGCAGGTGTAATTTCAAAATGACGATGGATATTATTCATAGGTTTTGTTGATTCATATTTACCCAATCTCTTCATATTGAGTATCACTTAATACGAATGTGTATTTCTTTAGGAAATATATTTTGGCAATACATAATTACTCCATTTTTTTTTCTTTAAGACGTTAGAGATTATTACAGAATGGATTATTCACTTTATGGCAAAACTTGCATTGTCACTTCGTATTCATTTTTGTAATATCAGACCATTGTAATTGATTAGGCCAAAGAGAACGGGTACACATCTGTGAGTGTAACAGCCATGTTCTTAAGGGATCAGAGCAAGGCTTAAACTTAAGTGCTCGTTCGGCAGAAAGCAGACTATAATATCAAGAGTTCCACGGTTTATCGTGAAAAAAAAGAAACTATTTAATACAGATGGAGAGTGGATAGCAGGAACGAGGAGGCCTGTGAGCTTAAGAGGAAGCTCGTTCTCACCCTAGAGTCTGGCTCTGAATGTATTTAAAAGGGCAAAGGAGAACGCGGGGCCGAATAGGTACTAGCACTCTTAACTGTTGAAACAAGAGCGAAGAAACATAGCCTGGGTCGGATCAGGGATGTTGAAAGGGCGGACGTTATGCTAAGAAGACTTCAAGTGACCTACGATAAACAATACATGTGGATCGCAATATGAAGAGGTTGCGACGCATGTAATATACAACGATCAAAAGGATCATAATGTAAACACATATCAGTATATCGTATCGTATGCTAGCAATAGCGGATCTGACATCATATGAGGATGAGTTATACGTAAGCCAGATCGAAGTTCCTCCCAACTCCTAATCTTTGGATCTCATGAATACATGTGAGTATTTATATAATGCATAGTGCAATGATGTATCAATACATAATGCATTAATATACATATGTATCAGATCTATATCTATAACAATATCGTGATAATACTAATTATGTTGTTCATACTAGAGCTAATTTATGGTAGTAATAGTTTTTATCCAAATAAAATATCATGTAATCAGTTGCCTTTCAAACCTTAATATTAATACAATGACTTATAACCCATCCTTTTCATGTTTCACAGACACACACACACACACACACATATATATATGCATATATATATATATATATATATATATATATATATATATATATATATATATATATATATATATATATCACATCTCATCCTCATATTCCATTGAGAAAAAATGCACAAAAGGTAAATTAACAAAAACAAGATAAAAAATGTTGTCTCACGTTCACGGACAATAGACGATAAAAAGCAGCTAAGCCCTTATAAAACTTGCTAAATAAGTTTTTATTGGCTGAAGCCAGATGTGTTCTTGATTTATTCTAATGAAAGGGCAAACACTGTTATCTAAAATATCACGATCATAATACTTTCACTGAGTGCAAAGGAATGCATTCATCATGTTCTATATTCAGTAGTGAGTGACACAATACTGCGATACTTGTATTTTCATTTGTATTTTGTATATAACTCATATTAAGTCTGAATTTCTAGTAGAGAAAGCAATTCCGCATAAACTGCAGCCTACAAAGTACGTCATCGACTGTCATTTGTTTGCTGGATCAGCTGACGATCATCGCTAGCTGAAATGAGCAGTTGACATATAAACAGACACTGGCGTATTTAAAATGACATTACTTACTGCATATAAATCGTGGACGTGTTTTATAAAATTAAATATTTGAGTATCCCTGCATGGCTATAGCGAGGCATCATCGCAACAAGGTCTGATCCAGCAGGTCACAAGCTTATCACGCGCGCGCGCGCACACACACACACACACACACACACACACACACACACACACACACACACACACACACACACACACACACACACACACACACACACACACACACATACACACACATACACACACACACCATAAACTTATATATATCACGTGTTTCCATGAATGTGTAATAGGGCGCTAATGATTCATATTGTAGACACTTTTCAACAGGCATGCTTGTGTATGTGCATGTGTGCGTTTGCAAGTGCGGAAGATATGTTACTGGCAAGATTTGTTAGGAACACACGAGAAGGTACTTGTTGCCGTGCGCCGATGATGCAGTCAATAAGGTGATTATGAGGCACATGTCATATTTTTTTCTCATAATTATTATTATATTATTACTATTATCATAAATGTTGTTTGTGTTGATTGTGCTGTTTACATGGTTAAATCAATATAGGATTATAATTAATAGAACTGTAATTGTACCAATCATCAATATAACTGCTATAAATACCACTGTCATCAAACACAATATTATTCACATGAATAGGAGATAACTAGAGAATTAGATAAGTCTCCCCAGTAATTCATCAATGTTTTCTATGATTATTTGAAGGGAAACTATGAGAAATGTAATATTATTGTTCAAAACGACAGATGTTCTCATATCACGCATGTATTACAACCAACAGCTTTATCCTTATAACTGTAAATGATAGTGGTTATTGATATCAATTAGAATATCATTACCATTATGATAATAATGATTATTATCATTATCATTATCGTTTTATTGTCATTTTAATGATATTGATGATGATAACAATAATGATTATAATAATGATAATGATAATGATAATAATGATAATGATAATGAAATGATTATTATCATTATTTTCATTTTCATTTTCGTCATCATCATCATTATTATTATTATTATTATCATTATTATTATCATCATCATCATTGTATGATTAATATCATTATTTTGATTTTCATTTTCATCATTATTATTATTGTTATTATTATCATAATTATTATTATCATTATCACCATCAATACTAATTCATTTGCTTATGAATAATGTTATTAGCATCATTACTATCATTATTCAATTATCATTATTGCAATTGTTATAGTTATGGTTATTGTCCCCGTTATTGTAATTCTTATTGTTATTGCTATTGTTTTTGCTACCATCATCTTTATTATCAATATTTTTTGTTATCTGATTATCATTACCACTATCATTGTTGTTGTCATCATTATAAATATTCTTATTATTATGATCATTATCATTGTTACTATTATCATATGTATATATATTTTTATATCATCATTATCAGTATTATTGTTGTTATTATAATTATCATTATTATTGTTGTTACCATGTAATTATCATTATCAGTATTATTGTCAGTCAGTAATAGTACCATCATAATCATCTTTTTATATTGCCAGTAAAATTATGATGATTGTCATTATCGGCATTCCACAATGTCGTATCCAAAATTATTGTAACATATTATTTACTGAGTCGCCTCCCCTCTTATTTAGTCTTAACAGATAATGATGATGATGATGATGATGATAATGATAATTATAATTATAATGCTGCTGCTGATGCTGCTGCTGATGATGATGATGATGATAATAATGATAATGATAGTGATAATGATGATGATGGTCATGATGAGGATGACATTCCTTTACTCCCTTTACTTTATTCTATATTGCCCAAAGTCCTAATATATTCAAACAGTATATTGTCTGAATTTGTGTGGCTCTTGAGTAAGAAGATTAATGAAGCCGGCGACACATCAGTAGCAAAATGGGTATTGACTTCTATATTTTGGATTGTTTTATCGAAATCTTATCTGCTACAGATGGCATAGTGATAATATTACTACTATTACTACAAGTACTGTAAGGCACTGATATTGCATATAATGTGACCTAAGACACTGATTATGCTTTGCTATATAATTCAGTGCTATAATGCGGGCATTCTGTTTGACCCAACGTTTCCTGCTTCCTGTGCCCTCTTTCGTCTTTAACTGCAGCTGGCCATAACAGCTGTGTTTGCCCTGTAGCATAGAAAGTGATTCCAGAGTCATACATAAGCAAGGGCAGACGAAAGGGGAGCGCAGAAAGAACCCAGACCAGAGAGAGGGGCATAAATAGGCAGGGCTAACAGCTCTAATCTACAACCTCTGGCTAGAGGCAATTGTATTACCGATTCAAACAATAAAGAAAATACCATGACACGTGAACGCCTGGTCTTCCCCACCGGGCTACAATGGGCGAAGCTAGTGGGTTACAAGTAGTAGTAGTAGTTGTAGTATCAGTGGTAGTATCAGTAATACTCATAAGGACCAAAGCCTTTGACTGGTAAAGCCTGCACTGATGAAGATCTAACCTTACATTACTGTACCCTGTATTCTCCAAGGTCATGGTGTAGTGATTCAGCTCGTAAGGACAAGCCAGATTTTGCGGAGCAGAACCTGGCTTTCGAATTTCTATATTTTTAAGTGATCATTCATTTCTTTACTGTTAATACAATACATTTTATTTACATCAACCCCCCCCCTCCCCAGCCTTTAAACCAAACGTTTGCTCCAACGTGGGAAAAGTGGAATGCTCATGAGCGTAAATCCGTTATCGGCAGCCAGACGTCGGGATCTGAGCCTCCGAGGCCGCACCATCTCTTGTTTTTCCCTTCGCGGGCGCCGTAGAGGGGAGGCTTGAGTATTCCTCCGCTGGAGAGATTGCGGGGGATTAGCGAATCACGAAGCTGATGTATTATTCAAAGAGAGATTTGTCGGAACCCGAGAGGCTCTTCATTAAATAGACATGAAACCAGTGATACTTCAGTAGCATAATGTTCATTGATTACTTGGAATGTTTTATCGAAATCTTATCAGCTACAGACGTCATCGGGTTAAGATTTGTGCGTCCTTCACCATATCGTCGGTGTGTATTTTCTCTGTCATTGTTTGTAAACAAAGGATGCTTATATAATAATCCATTCCAGTTTAATTTCAATCTCTCTCTCTTCTTCTTCTATCTCCCATTCTCAGATGATCATGTTCGCTCTCATGCTTATCAGCCCTTTTCTAGTCCCCAAAAGTCAAGACGATAAAAGATCAGTCTGAAAGGGCCAGAGCTTTCTCTCAGTCTACAATTAAGAACTTACTTGTTTATTTAAAAGAATAATCTACAGTATTATTCTGATCAATGTGAAAATTCCCCTAATACCCAGATCCTGTCTATGGCGAAGGTATCTTATCCATTCTTAGATTGAGTAATGCAGCTTCAATAGGTCATGGAGGACAGCTTATGATATGAACTACGATGTAGGGTTTGACTAAAGACCGAAGCACTGAGAGGGCGACATCGGGTTGGGTCAGCTGCAGGTCCCATCGTGGTATGACGTTCTGGAAGTTTTGAGTTTTGTTTTTTCAAACTTTGTAACGCTTGCTCCACAATTATTTATTACTTATCCTCCTATGAACATAATTTTCAAATATGTTATGTGTGACCACTAGAAAATAATCACAACAAACCATTGTAGAAAATAAAATCCTTTAAAAATAAATACTTATGGCTAAATATCCTAATTTATAATGTGTTCGGCGCCATTGTGGTAACCTGACGTCGGTGTTGTTATTGTTTCGTTCCATTCATCTATTTTAAGGTTTATATTATCAACTGTGCATACGTCAAGACAAAATGGCGATGAGACAACTGTCGTGTGTCTCCTTTACACTGGTGGTCTAAATACTACCCGCCCTCCTTTACACACACACACAGACACACCCCCACAAACACACACACACACACACTTATATATGTATATATGTATATAT
>BOPN01002719.1:142500-147500 GCA_017312705.2 Penaeus japonicus | reverse complement strand
GAGCTTCCTGGCATATACACAGCGTCGCCGCTTTCCACCAACATGGCACACCCATCACTGTGCCTCCGTCGTCACCTGGAGCCTTCCAGACCTACCCACCACCAACATTCTGCTTCAGCTTCCTTCCTTGCCTTCCACCCAGTGAGTTTAGAAGGATGAAAGATGAACAGCCTTGGTGCTACAAGTGTTGGGGAATTGACATACTTCCCGGTACTGTTCTGCCTCCTCCGACAAGTGTGGCTGGTGTTCTGGCACTCACTCTTCCCGCACCTGCCCACACCGCAATCCCCAGCAGCCCACCACCACTGATGCTAATTCTACATCGGAGCAGTCTTCACCCCCACCCCAGACACAACGATGGAGCTGCTCCTGCTGTCACCAACCTGAGTAATGTGTGGCACGGTTGCCAAACGCTCCCCATCTGCTGCCTCGCACACTGCCCACCTCCAGCCATTACCACCACCACCACCGCCACCACTACCACAACTACCAATGGGCGCTGCCTCACTACCTCCAGCTTCTACCCAGACTGGAGTCAACACAAATCCTTGCCCTTCAGAAGGCCGTTTCCAACTTGACGGCACGATGCGCAGCAGTCACAGCACGTTTTGATGCTATTGAGTCTCACATCGAAGGTCTGGCAGCCCAGCAAGCTACCACTGAGCGCACCCTCGCCACACTCGTCGACTCCAACCAAACCATCATTGCAACTGTTACCACCTTCTCCGAGAAAATGGAATACCCGCTGCTGGTTACGGAAGAATTTGCGGACCATCTTTTCAAGAAGCTACCACGAATCACACCTCAGAGTGATACTGCCTCAACGTCATCGTCCCCACCAGTCTCCTGTACACCTAGACACGAACTTCACTAGCAGGATGCAGCTTCACATTATCTCCTGGAACGCCTGTGGAATGAGGACTTACTCAAAGCTTGCTTCACTTAAAACATACATAGGTCACCACCATCCACATGTTATATTCATACAAGAAGCTTTTGTAGGTGGCCACATGCCCGGGGAAGATGCCCCTCCACTCCCAGGCTACATCCCTTATGTCCATTACGCCAGAAACGGCCTCGAGCTACATTCATTCTTCAATAACCCATATACTCCTGCGCTACTCTACTGATAACGACATGACATTCCAGCTCTTTGAAGTCACTGTGGGTGATGGGAAGCTGCGGCTCTGCAACGTCTACTCTGCACCTGGAAGGATCAACCTCCCTGCTCTCCCTACTGCTCCTTCTCATGGCATAGTTTATATGGGTGACTTTAATGCCCGCCACCCTGCCTTAGGTGATCTCTCCCCCACGCCGAACCGTAGTGGATTGCCTCTCCTTGAATATATCCGTCGCCACCACCTCACTCACTGGCCCACTGGGGGCGCCACACACATCCGAGGAGGCACGCTTGACCACATCATCACTTCCGGCTTGGTGGCGTCGCAAGTCAAGTGTTTCTCCATCCAGGCTCTCTTCTCTGACCACATCGCTCTTGGCCTTCAGTATACACTGCCAGTTGACCTTCCCTTCTCAGACTCGCCTCCGCATCACTATCCCTCCGAAGTACTGCCCCAACTATGTCTCCTACATCTCCAGTCTTCTATCAACATTTGATTTCCAGTCACCAGACAGACTATACTCCTCCTTGGTTGACTCTACACACAACTTTTACACCTTTTATGTGACACGACCACATGTAAAACGACATTCTGAGACCCAGGCCTGACGCTGAATCAACGTATTTCTTCTGGGCAGAAAGAAGACAAAGGAAGATGGACGCTTCTCTCAGAAGCAACCAACACCTGCTCTCCTCCACCAGTACCAGGCGTCCAGAGATGATCTCGTTGGACTAGCAGTGTGTTCATACTGAGTCTTGGAGGAAGTATACTGATAGCATAAATCATCAGACCAGTGTCGGCTCCATGTGGCATTTGATTAACAGAGTCATCAAGAGGAAACCCCCAAGCGCTTTCCACCATAGCCCCACCCAATATGCACAGGACTTGATAAATACCTGGTCTGAGCAGGCACAGGCATGCAATCTTCCCATTCATATTCAAGAGGCTCTCTCCACTCACAGGAACACTCGCAGTTTGCGCCTAATGACTGCATTACTAATGATGATGAAGAAGACAACTTGCTTATCACGGAAGACGAACTGCGCCGTGCTCTCGCCAGGGGTAAGTCAACGGCACCCGGGGATGATGGTGTCACCTACCAAGTCCTCCGCCTCCTCGTCAAAGTCCCTGGTAATCCTTTGCTGCAGTTGTACAATCTTTGCTTCATCAGGGGTTATGTGCCCCTTGCGTGGACTTCAAGTACTGTTGTGCCCATCCCCAAGCCTGGTACAAACAAGTTCAGGCCAATCTCATTGACCTCCTGTTTCTGTAAAGTGCTTGAGCGCATATTCCTCACTCCGCCATGTTCCGACTCCGCTTATCAGTGTTATCTCCGCGGCTGTATGGTTTCCTGCCACAGAGGAGTACCCACCACTGCCTGATGGACCTGTACGCCCGCCTCTCCCGCACCAGTGTGGTAGCATTTCTTGACCTCAAGAGTGCCTTTGACATTGCCAACAGAGAGGTTATTCTTGACCAGCTAGCTGATTTTGGTGTCCAAGGAAATCTTCTTCAGTGATCTGTGGTTATCTCAGCAACAGGACCTCACGTGTGATTTTTTTAAAGGCGCATGGTGAGAGTACAAGGAGTTCGAACTTGGTACTCCACAGGGAGGGGTTTTAAGTCCCTTCTTATTCAATGTACTGATGCACCGCTTGCTGACTCTTCTTCCCGAAATCCTCGGCAATAACTGTCACCTGCTACGCCGATGACATTTGTGTACATTCCATTCCCTGCTGCCGATCTTCAGCGCTTCCTTCAATCGTTCTATGAATCGTCCTCAGCCTGCGGCCTTGTCCTCTCCCCCAGATAAGAGTAGAGTGTTCTTTCCCTGGGGCCCCAGAACACTCCATGTATTCACTGTGAGACACAGTGTTGTCCCACCTTGCACACAGTACATGTACCTGGAAACGCCAGTGCACATCTCTCTAGCCATACCTGCTCGGCAGCGCATCCATCCTATCATCTAAGATCATCGTCTAGAACAGCGCTTTCTCCCCTTCAAGTGGCTTACTAACAATGCCGCCGGTGTCTCCATCCCCTTAGCTAAGACCATCTATATTGCATTCATTCGGTCAATCATAGACTATCTCTCTCCAGCCCTCAGTCAGCTTTCTCAGACCACCTCAGAATAATTCCAGAATAAAGTGCTGCAGTACATTCTTGGGTGTCCCACCTCCACTAGATTAGTGAGCATGTTGACTGAACTAAACCTTCCCTCAGTTGTGGAGAGAATACATGCCAACGTTTCCTGCCTCAGCATCAAGTGTCTGCTCTCTCCACATACTGCTCCACAATATGTTCACATCCTGAGAGCCTCATTTGATCCCGTTGCGCCCCGTCCTCCTCTCAATCCTGGCATCCGCACCCTTGTCAACATAGTGATCTCCACCCTGCAGCGTCTTGATCGTGATGTCCCTGTGGCTGAGGTTGATCATGGGCCACCTCCCTGGAGGATTCCTCAGCCTCATGTCACTTTCACGCCCACCTCCAAGATAGACCCTCTGCCTCTCCAGATACAACTTGCTCTGAAGCACATTGCCACACTCTCCTCCATCCCTGCCGCGCATCATATCTATGTGGATGGGTCCGTATAACAAGACAGCAGTGCAGGCTGCGCCATCTACTCTCCTGATGTGGACCAGCTAGAAGTAGGCTGGGTGTGTCGCAGATTACCTAACTCTTCTGGTTCCATGTACTGCGAGCTACAGGCACTCCTGCTGGCTGTCAACTTTATCTGACAGCAACGAGTATATGGTGCAGTGATGTGTGACTCCCAGTCAACCCTTTAAGCCATCTCATCCCCACAACCTGCTTTACATCGCTCAATCATCCACCAGATCTTGCAGTAATTAGACACAGCCCAGGAACACTACCTCCACATTATATTTCTATGGACTCCTTCCCATGTGGGCATAGCTGCCAACGACAGGGTGGGCCTCCTCGCTAAAAGTGCCTGCGAATTGCCGCTGCCCTCACTATGCCACACCCTCCCTTCCTGTTGTCAGCGGATCATACACTCTGCCGCCTTCTCCCTACTTTCCACCGCATGGATGCTGAGCGCGCCCAGAGCGTATCAATACAACATTTCGACCACTTCCGTCTCACTCCTCCGAGGTATCGCCGACACGGACTCATGGTTCGCAGACACAATATTGTGTCTGCCCGGCTTCGACTGGGGTACAGGCCACTGTGGCAGGTCTCGGGGGCGGGAGACGTACTCCACTCCTCCAGCTGCAAGCTGTGTGACCGTCCCAACGCTAACAGCCTCCACCACTACTGCCTCGAGTGCCCCTCGGTGAGAGGTTTAAGGCTCCCGGGAGCCAGATTTAATACATGTATGCCAATTCCTGCTAGCTGATAGTAATTTGGACATTGTTTTGGCCCAACACCCTCACTTTGGTGGGTGCTAAAGTTTGACTCTAGAAACACTCATCTTTGTATTTTCAGTTTATTTATTATTTATTTTACCTTCATGTACAGCCTCACTGCACATACCAACGTGTCATGCGTGACACGAGTACTATGTATATGATAATGTACTAATTAATGTATAAGGCCTGTCGCTCTATGAGCGTAATAAATTGATGAAAACAAAAAATCTCTCTCTCTCTCTCTCTCTCTCTCTCTCTCTCTCTCTCTCTCTCTCTCTCTCTCTCTCTCTCTCTCTCTCTCTCTCTCTCTCTCTCTCTCTCTCTCTCTCTCTCTCTCTCTCTCTCTCTCTCTCTCTCCTCTCTCTCTCTCTCTCTCTCTCTCTCTCTCTCTCTCTCTCTCTCTCTCTCTCTCTCTCTCTCTCCCTCTCTCTATCTATCTATCTCTCTTTCTCTCTCTCCCGATAACTAGATGCAGACAAATATGTGGATAAATGCAGTAGACCGT
>BOPN01002719.1:110000-122500 GCA_017312705.2 Penaeus japonicus | reverse complement strand
AGAGGGAATAAGAGAAAAGAACAATAATCAAGAAACGGGACGAAGAGAAGGAAGGAAGGAGAATCGAAGAGAAAGAATAAGCGAAGAGAGAGAGAGAGAGAGAGAGAGAGAGAGAGAGAGAGAGAGAGAGAGAGAGAGAGAGAGAGAGAGAGAGAGAGAGAGAGAGAGAGAGAGAGAGAGAGAGGCGAGGGCGTAGGTAGAGTAAGGAGGAAACAAGGAAAATGCGAGGTAGAGAGAGAGAGAGAAAAAAAAAGATGTGACCTTCGAGACATTTTTTTTTTTTTTTCAATAATACACAAATTTCAAAATCCTATATTCTATCTCGCTTAAAACAAGCCCCCCCCCCCCATCACCCCCTAAAGAAAAATAAAATAAACATAGAACAAAGAAAGACAAAGAAAAAGCACAACAAGAAAGAGAAAACAAACTACAAAAATAAAATAAAGTGAGAAAAAACATAAAAAGGACGGCAGATCATCGACCATTTTACGGAGCCGAGGACGTGATCACGGTACAACTGACAGATTAAATTAAAAAATGGATGTTGGCAATTTGGGTAAGAGCTAAAAATATACACTTTTTATCAGGCTAAACAAGACATTTATAAAGAGTATGATATGATATTTAAGCGCCATTAGAATGTGTATCTATGTATATGAATGTACGCACGTACATATATACAAATACAGACTCACATACACACAAACACGCGCACACAACGATACAGACATGAATAAACACACAAATGTGTGTGTGTCTGTGTATACACACACACACATATATATATATATATATATATATATATATATATATATATATATATACAAAGCGAGAAATAGTCTGAGATAGAAAAGCATATACACACACAAAGGCAAGTGCAATCTTGTGTGTATCTACTTGTGTTCCTCTGTATTCACATTTTACTTTATGTTATTCATTTTTGCAAACAACTTCTTTCACCCTACATTCTTTCCTTATTTCTCATTCCTTCCGCCGCCCTCTCCCTCTCCCTCTACCGTTATCTAAACATCCTACATCTTGCATTAATCTACAGTATCTATCTATCAACCTAATCTTTTATCTATTAGGCATTCTTTTCAATCTTCCTTCTCTCCTAAACCCAATCATGAACTATAAATTACGTCAACATTTTTTTTCGTCATTATTAAGGTTAACTCTAACATTCACTCTAATATTACGTCCCTTTGAATATTTCACATTCCTATTATATCAACAGGAAGCCACAATTGCATTTCTCAATATCTATCAAAACTAAAGATAGTGAAGACATATATATACATCACCTTTCACTTCATCAAATCTACCGTTCAATTCATCGATAATCTATCATATAGATCTATCAAAGATTTATCATTTTATCCAAATTTACCTTCCAGGAGATTTGATCGACCTTCCCGCATTCTCACACACGCACGCCGGCACACATACAAACAGCACTTTAAGTTATCCTTAATTCATAAGCAGGAACTTTATTCGTGATATCGTATCCATTAGGGACGGTAACTCATATTCCCATCGACATGAGTATTCACGGTCACGCACGATGGATAGAGTAAGTGTAATATCGAAATTATGAAGTCCGTGATGATAACAATAGCTACTAGATAGAGGCTTTTTATTGTGTTTATGCTGCACATTTACATACATAAATATATTAAGATGTACACACACATACACATACACACACACACACACACACAGACATATATATATAAATAAATATATATACATATATATATATATATATATACATATATATATATATATATATATATATATATATACATAATACACACACACACACACACACACACACACACACACACACACACACACACACACACACACACACACACACACACACACACACACACACACACACACACACACGCACATAAATATGTATATGTATATGTATATGTATATATATATATATATATATATATATATATATATATATATATATATATATATATATATATATATATGTATATATATATATATATATATATATATATATATATATATGTATATATATATGTATATATATATGTCTTTATATATATATATATATATAGATATATATAAATATATATATATAGATAGATAGATAGATAGATAGATAGATAGATATTTATCTATTTATATCTATATCTCTATTTATTCATCTATCTATCTATCTATCTCTCTATCTATACAATCATCCTAGCTTTTGTTTTGTTTCTATTCCTTTTATTGTGAAGCTCTTTTTTTTAGACAACACGCAATGAGGTCGCTCCCAGTCTCGATTTCCACTGCAGTGGCGTTTCCCAAATACTTTGATAATTTAAGCTTGCACATTGCAGTAGAAGAGGTTCATTCTCTCATCCTTTTATTCATTTTTTATCTGGCTCTTTCTCTTTCTCGCTCTCTTTTTTTCTCTAGTTTCTTTCTCTTTCTTTTTCTCTTTTCTTTCTCTCTCTCTCTCTCTCTCTCTCTCTCTTTCTTCTCTTTCTCTTTCTCTTTCTCTTTCTCTTTCTCTTTCTCTTTCTCTTTCTCTTTCTCTTTCTCTTCTCTTTCTCTTTCTCTTTCTCTTTCTCTTTCTCTTTCTCTCTCTCTCTCTCTCTCTCTCTCTCTCTCTTTCCTTTCTTATTTTATTTTTAATATCCCCATATTCTTTTGTCTATTTCCCTGCTCCTCTTCCTCTTTTTGATTACCATAGCGACGCGCTACATAACTATGCTATTAATAATTAAGAATACGCGATTAACAATTAAAAAGAAGAAACAATACAAGACTTTAAAGAAACATGCATAATATCAATAAAGATTAAAAACAAAACAAACAAATAAAACACCCAAACACACACACAGACACAACACACAAACAAGCACACACACAAAATAAGAATAAATATGAACAACAAAAAAAGGACAAAACTAACAAAAAATACGACCTTCATTACCCCTGCAACATGAAGTTGATGACAGCGTGACTGCAAGACGTAAATAAAAGTCTTAAGACGACCAGCCCGCGGGAGCAGAGAAAGATGATTTTCTTGCCGAGAATTGCACTTGTTAGAACGCATTTGTGAGGGTTTTAGAAGTGTGTGAATGTGTCTCTTTTTTAGCGAGGATGAGTCTGATTCAAGGTCTGGGCTGTGCGTTGGCGAGTGAGATGCATTTTGTTGTTGTTTTTCAGGTGGACTGTTTCTTTGTTGTAGTTGTGTACTTATTAAAATGAATGCACATACACACACACACACATACACATACGCATACACACACACACACACACACACACAAGCACTCACCCACAAAGAAACAAACACCCACGTTTACACAAACGCGCGCACACAAAGATAAAAGCGAACAACAAAGACCTTTCATACATACAAGCCCATCTTCTAGGGCCTGTTCTGACCTGCCATCACCTCTCCGCCTCGCTGGAGCGCGTGGCAGCCGGAAATGATAGTGCTGGGGTAGGTGGAGGGGGAGGGGGAAGGGGGGGGGTGAATGTCGGGAGGATAGTGCCAATCCTGATTCAAGTCTCAATAGATTTGGTGAAAGTTTCTCGCTTTGTCTGTGCCTTTGTGTAGGCATCGTTTCGAGTAATGCGTAATAAGAGTTTATCATAAACTACAAAGCATCCATTTTGTTCTTGGCCTGCGCAGTCTCAAGAGCATTATGAACGTCTGTAGGTCCAAGAGCAAAAACGAGTGTATCTTGCGAAGTAGTCCATTGGTGGTCTACGTAGTTTCTACAGGCTGCTGAAATGATGATTATATTAAAACAGTTGTTCCAGCTGCAATTACTAACTTTTCCTCATTTTCTCCTCTTCCTCCTCCTTGTCCTTGCTCCACCTCATTCCTCTTCCAAAATTACTGCACCTAACAGCAGTTGCATAATTACTCACCTAACAGCCCGCAGCCTAACAGCCAAGCCACTCCGCCCCCCAAAAGAGGGAAAAAAAAAGAAACACTTCCCAGGTTAATTTTCCTAACAGCTCGTGTCCAGGCGTTTCTTCGGAATAGCCACAGTTGGAATGGTCTTTCTAACCAAGAGGATCTCCCTATAAAGCTCGTCCCTCATCTACTGCTGCTCGTTTCCATCTAACATTTCCCTGCCGTTCGCACCAGTTGGCTTCTATTGCCCTGCGCTGCTTGCCTATTGCGCCGCCCCACTTCCCTTTCCTCCCTTGCTTGCCTTCGGAGTTTACCCTTTTTTCCCCTGTTTGTTTCTTTCTTTTTTTTTATCCTGGTCATTCTTGCCCACAGCTCTTGCCTTGGCTTTCCGCCCTTATCTGCCGGTCTAGCTTCCGGCTCTATTCTACTGGTCTGCCGTCGTTGCTTTTGTCTCCTGCTGTTGTGTAAGGTATGTTTCAAGGCTTATCTGTAATTCTCTGCTTTTCCTTAATTCTCCTCCATTGCTTTTTATCCACTGCTGCTGTTAACTGCTGTTCTGATTATCAGCTTTTGATTTCTGCTCTTGTCCGTTGCCATGGTCTTTTACATTACTAACCCCTTGCATCCTTATCTCCCTCTCTCTCTCTCTCTTCGTTTCGTTTCTTCCCATCCTCAGATTCCCGTCAGTCCCTCCATTCCCTCCTTCTCTCATATCCCTCCTTCTACCATATCCCTCCTTCTATTCCTCTGTCCTTCTATTCCCCTCCTCCTCTTTCTCCTTCCTTCCATCTCCTCCCTCCCTCCTTCCCTCCAGTCCCCTTCGCCCTCCCTCCCTCCCTCCAGTCCCCATCACCCACCTTCCCTCCCTCCTTCCCTCCAATCCCCTCCACCCTCCCGCCCTCCCTCCTTCCAATCCCCTCCACCTTCCCTCCACCTTCCCTCCCACCTACCCTCCCTCTCTCCCCCCTTCCAGTCCCCTCCACCCTCCCTCCCTCCCTCCCTCCCACGTACCCTCCCTTCCACCCTCCCATCTATCCTCCCTCCCTCCCTCCCACCCTCCCACCTATCCTCCCTCCAATCCCCTCCATCTTCCCTCCCACCTACCCTCCCTCCCTCCCTCCCTCCCACGTACCCTCCCTTCCTCCCTTCCACCTATCCTCCCTCCAATCCCCTCCATCTTGCCTCCCACCTACCCTCCCTCCCTCCAATCCCCTCCATCTTGCCTCCCACGTACCCTCCCGCTTGTGCATGCAAGGGCCACCCTGGCCATGATGAACGCCGTCATTTCCCTAAACACAATTACCATTAATCGTCTCTCGCTCGACTCAGGTCATATTCCCTCTCCCATCCCAACACTCCCTTCTGACACGGTCGCCTCCTCTCCCTCTCCCTTTTCTCTCTTTTCCTCTCTCTATGCTCGTTCTTTCTAGCTTTTTCTTCCTTCCCTCCTTCTCTTTTCCTCTTTTTTTTCTGTTACCCTTCTTTTTCTTTTTTTCTCCCTGTCTTCCTCCTTTCTTACCCTCTCTCTCTTTCTCTCTCTCTTTCTCTCTCTCTCTCTCTCGCTCTCTCTCTCTCTCTCTCTCACTTTATCGCTCCCTTCCTCTGCCCTTTCCATTTCTACCATTATTCCATTATCCAGATGAAGAGATAAACATTAAAGAATAGAATAAGGATGCATATAAATGAGAAAAAAAAAAATCTATAACAATCATGTAATTGACAACATTAATAATGACAATGACATCCTTATGATGATGATGATGATGATGATGATGATGATGATGATGATGATGATGATGATGATGATGATGATGAGGAGGAGGAGGAGGAGGAAGAGGATATTGATAATGATTACAATGACAAAAATAACGGCAATAACATCAATAAACAGCAGGAGTAATAACCAGAAAGAGCCATTAAAAGAAGAGCTATTCGTTGGGCAAAACGAATGCAGACTTAGCCTTGTGTCATGGCCTCGGGTGAGTGACGTATTGGACGCTTCACTCTGCAAAGACTCTGAAGATCTCCAGATATGGGGGGGAAAGAGGGAGGGGGGGGGGTCTTGGCGGAGTGGGGGTGGGTGTGATGGAGTCAGAGAGAGGGGGGGGGGTAGGTAAGGGAGAGGGTGGGGAATTGGGGGTAGGGGAATGAGGGGGAGAGAAAGGGGGTTAGAGGGAGGGGCTTGAAATGGGTCGGGTAAGGGGGAGATGGTTGGGGAAAGAAAGAGAGAGAGACATGGATGAGGGAAGGAGTTGGGGAGGGGCATGGGAGAGGGAGGTGGTGTCGTACCCAGTTAACGAACTGAATTTATCTGAATACATTTATTTGATTGAAAAAAAAACAAATCGAGTTATTCGGAGATATAGGTATCATTGTGCAGGGTAACTAAACCATTTGAACAAGACATGATACATTTATTTAATAAATACTTGGAATATACAAGCAAACAATCTTATGGTTAATATTGCAACAGAAACAGGACACATGACAGTTACATAACAGATTAAAAAAAATACACATGGACAAACAACAACAACAAAACGAGCGAGGCCGGTAGCAGTCAAGGTCTAAAACCACATAAACCCGTGAGGTTGTTAAACTACATTATTTCGTACCAGTTAAGATAAGTGCTTTAATAAACTCCTATAATACACGTTATACTTAACTTCGGAGACTAATGGGCCTTTTGCCCGGATCACGAGTAAGAACAAAAAAACCCGGCCGACATCCAAAGGTAAAAGAATCCTGCAGACCTGCCCCAAGCTGCAACACAATCCTTGTGATGGCGCCGAGCAGTAGCCCCACTCATCCACATGGGTATGAGGGTATAAGGCTATGGTGGTGAACGCCATCTAACAATAGGGCAGTCAACAAGAAAACGGGCAGTCCATCTGAGCGTATGCCCTCACATATGGAAAATGCTTGTACAATGTCAGGGCGATTATTCAAAATACAGGCTAAAATTTACACTAAGAAGCGAATATATATATAAAACTACCATTTTGGACGAACAAACAAGAACAATTATACAACGGATACTAAAACTGAACAAAGGAAAAAAACAACTAAAACAGGTAAGAGACAACAAACTGAAACAAAAAAAAAATCAGACGAAGCACGAACGGCATGCAGAACATCAACCGACGATGGCACCTAGCTTCCATGCGATTCGTCACCACAACCACCCCCCTGGAAAACAAGTCGGAGCTGCTGGGGGCAAGCTGTTCTGCTGAAAATAGCGAGTCTCTCCATCCATGAGCCCGGCCCACCGTTGGTTCCTCTGGTGTCTTGGCGTGACCCACAGATGTACAGACGAGACACCGACAGCAGCGAAGGACTCCCAGAACCAGATCTGCCTCGGCTCCAAGAGTTACCTGAAAGTATAACGGCATCAGGCACATTTATAAAGCACAGATCTATCTGGGTAAGGTGATAACGTAACTAAACAACCAACGCAGTATATGTAGTGAGAAATGGTCTGACATCAAGCAGAGGCAGGAAGCAGTAAAGCTGACAAAGCAAACTTAAAATTAGATTACAATTTGTGGACACATCGTTTGGTCCACATGCATGCCAAGCTGATAGAGAAAATATACAATTAAAACATTACATTCATGTACAATAAATAATCACAAGCACTGTGGCACAATGATCAACTCCGTTTTAAGTGCCCGGGTCATGTATTGAAAACAGCAAGAAGTGCTAGGGCATAAGGGTCATTTGGCTCATCACCCAACTCGTCATCCGTCTGAATACGGTAGCGTTAGACTGGTTGGTGGATAGTAGATCTTGAGCTGATTTACACATGGACCCGCTTTTCCTTGTATGATCTGCATACAAGTCTTCTGTGTCACCCACAGGACCGACCTTCTTCAGAATCCTGGCAGGTCCTGTCCATCTTGGAGGCAGAGTGTTGGGACGCTTGTTCACTTTGCAGAGCACCAATGCCCCTTCTTTAAGGGAGAGGTTCTTCCGAACACGCCGATCATAATCTCTTGTCCATGTTTGCCGGGCTGCGCGGGAAGCCTCTTGTGCTGCTTTCCAAGCTTCTTCCAAGTTTTCCCGAAGCATCGAACGAGGAGAATCATCATCGTATATGGGTCGTTTCGAAAGTCCTACGAGATATCTACATGATGGCCTGTGAAAAGGTAGAGAGAGGTTGGTCCATTACAGTTCGATAGATACTGTATTCAAAGCAAACCTAACTTGGGGAAGGTAGTCATCCCATGTCCGAATATGATGAGCACATATGGCACTTAGTGCAGACTTAATGACTCTGTTCGTCCTTTCTACTACCCCATTTGCTTGTGGGTTGTATGGTACTGTGATTCTGAACTGAATGAAGTAGCTCATACATCTAGCGGACATCAGTTTGTTATTAAAATTCTACCCCCATCCGTTTGTAGCTCTAGAGGTATCCCATAAATAGTGAAATAGCTATCTATGAAGGCTTCCGCAATGGTACGAGCCTTCTTGTCTGGAAGGTATCAATTCCACAATCGACTAAGATGGTCTACAATCACACCAATACATACAGGTTGCCACGTGTGGGCCGTATTGATCTAGATAAGATCTGCTGAGACACGCTCCAACGGATGGCTAAACCCCAGGTGCTGAAGCAAGGGGTGCATTCTTTGTAGCACAACCCTTACGGATCTGGCACTCTTGGCATTCTTGGACAAACTGCTTGGTCCTGGAAAGCATATTAGGAAAATAAAACAGTTGCTTGGCCTTAGTATAGGTTCGAAACACACCTGGATGAGCATGGTGAACAATGTACCCAAGCGTAAAGCAGAACGCTGAAGCTGCACTGGCACCACAACTTGTCGGAGAAGACGGTCACTATGCTCACGAAGATGGTATAGAACTCCATTACTTATTTCAAATTCACCAAGATAGAACTTAGAATTACTTTTGGTAATTGTCCACCTTCTAGATATGTAATAATTTCGGATAATGCTGGATCCTTATTCTGTTCTGCTGGTAAAGTTGGGTCCATGGTTTCAATGTTAACTGATGCAATGGCTGCTGCACGGGAAAGCATGTCCGGGACCTGATGATCACTTCCACGTCGATATACAATTTTGAAATTAAATAATGTTGTAGTTCGACACACCATCGGGACATAGCACGACTTTTGGTTTTTCTGGAAAATATGTAACAGAGAGGATGGTGATCTGTAAAGACAGTAAAGTGACGTCCATATATATAAGGATCAAAAGCTCTAACAGCTTCCACAACGGCTAAAGCCTTCACTGTGTTAGCCGAAGAGTAACGTGTCTCAGCTCCTCTCGCTTTCTGCCAAAAAGCAACTGCATGGATATTACCTGATTCATCCCGTTGCATAAGACAGGCACCTACAGCCACTTTCGAAGCATCAGTATACCTCAAAGGCTTCTCATAACATGGGTTACGTAGAACTGGAGCAGAAACTGTGGCCTTCAGTTTATCAAATGATTGCTACGAGCATCAATCCCATTGGCTTGCATCTGTGAGTTAACTGAAAGAGTGGGGAGGCAATTGTAGCATAGTTCTTAATATGGCGCCTGAAAAAATGAAGCTCCCAAAAAGCGCCTTACACCCTTGGCATCCTTAGGTCTGGGCATATCTATATGGTGGCGACTTTATCAGGGTCTGGCAGTATACCTTTCTCAGAAATTATATGTCCCAGGAATTTAAAATGGCGTACAGCAATTTCACATTTGTCTGAATTTAGTCGCAGACCAGCAGCATGAATTAACTTCAATGTTTCTTCCAAGTCTTTAAGATGCTGCTGTAACCCCCTGGAAAAGACAACAATATCGTCTAAATATGCAGCAGTATGCTTACCCAGTACACTTGCAAGCACAAGATTAATAGTGCGCTGAAAAGTCTGAGGTGCAGTACGGAGGCCAACGGCATTCTCTGAGACTGGAACACTCGAGCACCATCTGAAAAAGCTGTTTTTGGCCTATGCATCCAGTTTTCACTGGGATAGCCCAATAAGCACTACGAGCATCAAGAGATGTGAATATGAATTGGAATCATTAGAGCTCATCTAACATTTGCTGGATTGGAGAGCCGGGGGTAACTATCGGCCACTGTGAGTGCATTTAGATTTCAAAAAATCTACACAAAATCTTACAGAACCATCTTTCTTTCTCACAAGTACCACTGGTGAAAGCCACCGGGCTAGTTGAGGTTCTATCACTCAGCTTCTCCATCATGTCTGTTCCTGATTACTTGTCTTGCCGTATGCGGTAGTCTCCACTGACGTGTAACGGTAGGCATGGCATCTCCAGTTGGAATATGATGGATGACGCCGGGTACTGTCCCAATATCTGTAATATCAGAGCTGAAAAGATTTGGAAACTTTCGTAGAAGACTTTCTACATGTACTCGTTCCGAAGCTTCTAAATGGTCTAAGCATGGCAATGCTACCTTATTACTTGTTCCATCAACACTTAAAGGTAGATTAGTCAGGGCTGGCACAGAAACAGCAGCAACATTCTTTCCACTGTCATGGTCAAGTGAAGTTTCTGGAAAGACCATGAATTGATCATCGCTATACCCGAAGTCCTGTTCACCAAATAACTTGTCAAAATCATCTAGGGATATGTTAACCTGGTCAGTCGGACAACTAGATGTAGCTTGCGATTCAGCCATTACTGGGCTGCTGTCAGATTTTGACTCGTCTAAAAATGCAGCATCTATAACATCATTTGCCGTGACAAGGAGGAGACGGGCAAGGGAAGTACCCTTACAAAGTGTTACTGGGCGTGACTGTAAATTAACCACCCAGATTAAGATCTTTTTCATTGTAGAGATGACAGCACAGGGAATGGCTACAACTGTAGAGATTGGCTCAATTAGAAAATAATCCTGAGGTTGAAAAGTAGATGATACAGCAACAGGAATAAATCTACCAGACCTGGGAGGAACTGTCACTTTCTTCTGAACATGCACAATATTACTATGAGCTGCTTTGGATAAATCATTTGAAGGGCACAATTGGTCATTGCTTATGGACATTCTCTGTGTAGAAATAACATGAATTCCTAATGATGATGTATCTGTATATGTAACTGGAAGGATAACATCATCAAGCTTAAGGTAACCAGATCGAGAGGATGGACCACCCCACAGACTGCTCAAATCGTCTCAACAGTCTGTACCCACTAAAAGGAGTCACCTGGAATGAAATGCCTTCAACAAGACAGACACGATGGACAAATGACTTATTTATGGAGACAGAAATCCTTGCATCTACCTCTCCAGTCACTGATAAGGTAGTGCCTGTTACTCCAGCCAGAAATCGTATGGGTTTATGCCATCGGCTAGAGTGTAGATAGTGCTGAGAAGAAGTCTTAAGCAAGGTAACTTCACTTCCAGTATCAATTAAGCAGCAGCGAATAGGGTGCTCCGTCATACAATAAGTGTTACCAGTGGTCTGCCATTACTAGTCACAGGCTTCTAGGCTGCTCAGCTGTTCCTGAGGAATTACTTGTTGTTGTGATGGTAGGATCGATGCTAAGGCCTCCTTTCTGGTTCACGAAAGGGACAACGTTGACGAACGTGGCCAAACCTTTTACATCCCCAGCAGACATTACCCTCAGGCTTCATGCGGCATTCTGAAGTCCGGTGTCCTGGGCACGATGATAATAGCAGTAGAATTTAAAGATCTGCACGAGCTGTAGCTGCCACTTGAGTGCTACCATTTTCTAAAGGCGGATTGGTAAACTGTACGCTTCGCTCTGGTCGAGTACCATAGCGAGTGTTGCTTGGTTGCCGTGCTCTCTGCCAAACAGTCCAAACACGCTGAGCAGCAGCTACCAAATCTTCCATATTACTCTGGTCAAGGGATGCCACTGCTGATTGCAAGTATGGTGGAAGGCCTGCCAAGAATGTACGTCTTATTAGTTCACTTACATCACCTAAGGATGAGTAATCCCGCTGTCCTGATAAAGAGGCTGACTCCACTTCTAAGTGGAAATCTTGAAGGCGACTGAGTCATCCGCGGTATTTGGATGCAAGCTAAAATTCAGTTGCACTAGATGTTCCACGAAACTTTGCTTGAACTTTGGCCTTAAAGTCTTCCCACGAAACTACACCAAAAAATAAAGAAGAATTGATGACTCGCTCTACATCACCTTTGCAATGCATCCGAGCAGCACGAATGCGAGTCTCGTCATCTGTGGGGCGACACTGCAACTCAATTTGTCTAAGCCAGTAGTCCAATTCATTATTCCGCTCTAAAGGGCTTGCAGCTGGTGATTTTGCTTCAAAAACTTACAAGGAATCTATGATTACGAGGCTCGACGACAACAACACGTTCCAGACGATCCAGACGATTATAATGGTACACTTGGAACAGGTACCTTTGGATTGTGTACACTATGTGGCAGATGTATACCTCCTAAAGGTGGAATAAATGGATACCTACTTGGTTTAGTGGAAGGGGCTGCCCAACAGAGATGACAGTAGTTGCAGAAGCAGCCTCATTCTCCGCACTCGACTCTGCAACATCGTCAGTTCCACAGCTGGTTGTAGTCATTTGGGATGGTCGGCGACATAGATCCCGAAGTAAAGATCTAATATTTCCTAGTTCTTGAGTCGC
>BOPN01002719.1:92500-97500 GCA_017312705.2 Penaeus japonicus | reverse complement strand
TACCTCACTATACATTTTTATACATTTTTAAACATCCTCTCCTTCACCCCTTTACTCCCCCTCACCCCCTACCCTCCCTCTCCCCTTCCACCTTTCCACTTTCCCTTCACCCCCTCTTACCTACCCCTTTCCATATCCCCCTCACCCCCTCCCCTCTCCCTCCCTAATGGCCTCCCTTCAGATGAGCAATGTGCGGGCGCGCGAGAGAGCGGTCAGGCCTGTCCAGGATGACAGGGGTCCGCCCTTTTTTGTTTTTTTCTTTCTTTTTCCTTAGGTGTGTGGGACTGTATTTGTGGTTTTTCTTTTTCTTCTTCTTCCTCTTCTATAATTCTCATTTTCTAAATGAGGAGGAGAGAGAGAGGGGTGAAAAAGAGAGAGAGAGATAAGCAGAGAGAGAGAGAGAAAGAGAAAGAGAGAGAGAGAGAGAGAGAGAGAGAGAGAGAGAGAGAGAGAGAGAGAGAGAGAGAGAGAGAGAGAGAGAGAGAGAGAAATAGAAAGAGAAACAGAGGCTGAAGCGGAGATACCTAAATATAGGAATTAATCTAAACAGAGGAAGAGAAAGAGGCGAGAGACAGAGACAATGGCACACACACACCCGGAGCTCTCGCTTGCATGTACGAGCATGCTTGTATCCCTTGCGCTAAGCCAAACAGCCAATCTTCCATAAAACCTTCTGAGTCTCTTTCCTTTATTTCTCGACGCTTTCATTTTGATTTTCTCCTATTTCTTCTCCATCCTCCCCCTCCCTCCCTCCCTCCGTTTTCCTATTCATTTTCCAACAACCATTCTATTTTTTTTTCTTTTCTTTCACTCCGCCGTTTTTCCACTTATTTTTTCAAACTTTCTATGCCATTCACACGTTACTCACCCAGCTTTCCATTCTTCTTCTTTTTTGCGTCTTTCGAAACCATTTGATTTTCTCTCTCTTTCACTTCTTCTTATTTTATACTTCTATCTACATCCTTCCCTCCCTTTTTACTTCGTTCCATCCTTTTCACTCTTTCTTCCCCCTTCCTTCGTTCCATCTTCATTTGCTTTCCCTTTGTCTCAGACCCCCCCCCCCCCACCCGCCCTCCCTTTTTTCATCTCTCCATCTTTACCATTCTTTTTTTACCCTCTTCTTTAACCTCCTCTCCCACCACTTTTATCACTCTTTACCTCCCTCCACATCATTCCCATACTTCTCCCCTTCTTTCATCCCCATCCCCCTCCCCCTCTTCCCCCCCTTTCCCCTTCTTTCTCAACCCTTCACCCCCTCCCCCCTTTCCCCTTCTTTCTCAACCCTTCACCCCCTCCCCCCTTCCCCCTTCTTTCTCAACCCTTCTTCACCCTCTCCTCCCCATTCCCTCTCCCGCTCCTTCGCCTCCTTGCCAAAAGCGAAAAGGGGAAGGAGTGTAGTTATCCATATTCTGTGACTGAACACGCAGCCTCGGCCCGGCAATCCCACAACTTGCTTTGATCTCTCTGATAACTGTGTGCCGAGACGATGACTTTTGGGAACGTTGTGTACAGGTATTATTGTATCTTTATGTATGTGTGTGTGTGTGTGTGTGTGTGTGTGTGTGTGTGTGTGTGTGTGTGTGTGTGTGTGTGTGTGTGTGTGTGTGTGTGTGTGTGTGTGTGTGTGTGTGTGTGTGTGTGTGTGTGTGTGTGTGTGTGTGTGTGTGTGTGTGTGTGTGTGTGTGTGTGTGTGTGTGTGTGTGTGTGTGTTTGTGTGTTTGTTTGTTTGTTTGTTCGTTGGTCTTCTTCTCTTTTCCTTTCGTCTCCCCCTTCCTTTCCTTCAGGTTTCTTATCTTCTCCTTCTCCTTTCTGATCTACCCTTCTCCTCTATCTTCCCTTTCGTTTCGTTTTTTTGTATGTTTCCTTCGACTCCCTGCTTGGTCGTTTTCTCCTTTACTCTTGACTGTTTTCCTTTTCTCCTTATCCTTCCCAGCCTCCTCCTCCTCCTTCTCCTCTTTCTCTGTTTCCTCTTACTCTTTGTTCTTATCATTAACGTCTTTCTCTTCTTTACTATTTTCTTCCTTCTCTCCACTTCACTCTTACTTCCTTTATTCTCCACCTTCTTTACTTCCTATTCTTTACAAACTCCATTTCTCCAGCGAACCTCCCTCACCCCCACCTCGCCCTCTCCCACCACCTTCCTCATAAACTCTTCCTTTCTTCCCCCCCCCCTCCTTCTTCTTCTTCTTCCTTCTCCTCCTCCTCCTCCTTCTTCTTCTTCTTCTTCTTCTTCTTCTTCTTCTTCTTCTTCTTCTTCTTCTTCTTCTTCTTCTTCTTCTTCTCCTCCTCCTCCTCCTCCTCCTCCTCCTCCTCCTCCTCCTCCTCCTCCTCTTCCTCCTCCTCCTTCTCTTCATCCTCCCTTTCCTCTTCCTCCTCTTCCTCCTGCTCCTCCACCTCCTCATCCCTACCTCTCTAACCCAACCCCCCTCTCTCCCACCTCCTCCTACCCCCTCTCCCACCCCCCTCATCCCCACCCCCATCCTCCTCACATCCCCACCCCCCCATCCTCTTCAACCCCCCCGCTCACCCTCATCCCCCCCGCTCAAACGCCAAACGGACAGCCATCACCTTCATATTACCAGCGTGAGGATAACCACACGGCTTCAGCCAAGAGACATATCGTAAAGAACCCGGTGCCTTGATATTGGCGTCGCTTTCGTAGTTGAGGACACTTCTATATAAGCCGGGGAGGCGAACATTGCCCATGGAAGCGCAAACTTTCTTATCTTTCTCATCGATTTATTTTCTTCTTTTTTGTTTCATCTATTTACTTTTTTGTTATTCACAGTTATTATCTCTTCTTTATTTTTCTTATCTTTCATTCTCTATTTGTTATTACTTCTATGTTTATTTCTCTATTTATATTGCATTGATATTTAGAAAGAGATAGAAAGGAAAAAAGGAAGAAAGGTGAAAATAAAGAAGTATCCAGAGAAGACGAAGAAGATGAAGCAAAATAGATCAATAGTTAGATAAAAGAGAAAAGAAAATACGAATATGTAAAATGTTTTTAAGCTTTCTTACTGTGGCAGTTTTGTTATGTCTATGATGTGCACGTTACTGTGTTTGTGTTTCGTGATTTATGTATGTATATATATAGATAGATAGATAGATAGATAGATAGATAGATAGATAGATAGATAGATAGATAGATAGATAGATAGATTGATAGATAGATAGATATAGATAGCTAGATAGATAGATAGATAGATAGATAGATAGATAGATAGATATAGATAGATCGATAGATAGAAAGATAAATAGATAAAAGCACACGCACACAGTGAAGCGGTTTGATAAATATTTTGTTAAGATGAAAAATAAGGAAGAAAAAAGTAATTTAATAGCATAAAAAAATATTCAATCCCTTTGTACGTGAAGAAACTTTCCGTGATTTCTAAAGAGAAAAAAAAGGTATATTTTTTCATGTTGGAGGAAAAATTATCTGATAGATAATAAAGATAATATCACCCACCATAACAAAAACAACAAACACCCATGACAAGAAATAACACCACGAATCCTTTTGCATTTACAACAGCGGCGCCAGACAGTAATACCATGATACCTAACATACAAAAAAGAATGAAAAAAAAATATATACATATAAAAATAATAATAATAATAATAAATAATAATAATAATAATAATAATAATAATAATAATAATAAAAGACAAACAAGAAAAATAGTCAAGCAAGAAGTAGAGGAGCAAGAAGTAAAGAAAGAAAATTGATGAAGTAAAGAAGCAAACAGGGCCTTGAATAGGAAATCAAGTTAACAAGCATGTTGTAAGCAAAACAAAAAATAGATATATACTTTAAGATCATTAAAGCTATTCTTTTGTGAGATGCTTATGCGTCGTGGAGGAATGGTGTTGGATGGGGATATTAACTTTCTTTATTTATCTTTCTTATCTTTCTCATCGATTTATTTTCTTCTTTTTTGTTTCATCTATTTACTTTTTTGTTATTCACAGTTATTATCTCTTCTTTATTTTTCTTATCTTTCATTCTCTATTTGTTATTACTTCTATGTTTATTTCTCTATTTATATTGCATTGATATTTAGAAAGAGATAGAAAGGAAAAAAGGAAGAAAGGTGAAAATAAAGAAGTATCCAGAGAAGACGAAGAAGATGAAGCAAAATAGATCAATAGTTAGATAAAAGAGAAAAGAAAATACGAATATGTAAAATGTTTTTAAGCTTTCTTACTGTGGCAGTTTTGTTAGGTCTATGATGAGCACGTTACTGTGTTTGTGTTTCGTGATTTATATGTATATATGTATATATATATATATATATATATATATATATATATATATATATATATATATATATATTTATATATATGTATATATATATATATATATATATATATATATATATATGTATATATATATATATATATATATGTATATATATATATACATATATATGTGTGTGTGTGTGTGTGTGTGTCTGCCTGCCTGCCTGTCTGTCTGTCTGTCTGTCTCTCTCTCTCTTTCACGCGTTCCAGTCCTCCTCTCCCTTTGTGGCGCAGCTAATGAGGCTGCTCGTTTGTGTTCCATTTAATTTACGAACTACTATTGTTGATAGGAAAACATTGTAAGAATAATGAGGAAAACATATCTGGTCACAATATAACTCTTGCCAGACGTACGATGTCAGCTTCGCCTAAATAGGCACCTTTCCATTTTTTGTTTTAAAAAACTCCCCCCTATTTATAGTATATATATATACATATATATATACACACACATTTATAATTATAGTAAGGAATATAGCCATAATATCAAGAGCAATAAAACAAAAACAACAACAAAAATGATGCTACACAACTATCCTTCCTAACTAGGATTCACCTCAACTAAATCAATCCTTCAGCCTAAGAGAGGAATCCTGCACATACTTAACACATAACCTGCTTAAAAGGATTATAGAACTCTGATTATCCTAGGCATTACATATATATACTTACACCTGAGTAATTATGGCAGT
>BOPN01002719.1:82500-87500 GCA_017312705.2 Penaeus japonicus | reverse complement strand
AAAGAGAAGGGAAGGAGGGAAGCAAGGAGATGGAGTGATAAAGAAGAGAGAAGGAGGGAAGCAAGGAGATGGAGTGATAAAGAGGACGAGGAAGGTAAGAAAGGAGATGGGGTGATAAAGAGGAGGGAAGGAGGGAAGCAAGGAGATGGAGTGATAAAGAGGAGGAAAGGAGGGAAGCAAGGAGATGGAGTGATAAAGAGGAGGGAAGGAGGGAAGCAAGGAGATGGAGTGATAAAGAGGAGGGAAGGAGGGAAGCAAGGAGATGGAGTGATAAAGAGGAGGGAAGGAGGGAAGCAAGGAGATGGAGTGATAAAGAGGAAGGAAGGAAGGAAGCAAGGAGATGGAGTGATAAAGAGGAGGGAAGGAGGGAAGCAAGGAGATGGAGTGATAAAGAGGAGGGAAGGAGGGAAGCAAGGAGATGGAGTGATAAAGAGGAGGGAAGGAGGGAAGCAAGGAGATGGAGTGATAAAGAAGAGAGAAGGAGGGAAGCAAGGAGATGGAGTGATAAAGAGGAAGGAAGCAAGGAGATGGAGTGATAAAGAGGAGGAAAGGAGGGAAGCAAGGAGATGGAGTGATAAAAAGGAGGGGATCGATAGGGCGGAGAAGAGGAGAGAAAGAACAAGTGATGGTGGAGATGATGATGGTGGTGGCGGTGAGGATAATGAGCGTGGCGATGGTAAGGATAAGGGTGGATAACGAAGATAATGGGGGTGGTGATTATGGCGAGGATGTGGTGGTGACAGTGGTGACATATATCAATCTATCTATCTATCTATCTATCTATATGTATATGTATGTATGTATGTATGTATATATAGAGTGATAAAGAGGATGGAAGCAAGGAGATGGAGTGATAAAAGAGGAGAGAGAAGGAGGTAAGCAAGGAGATGGGGTGATAAAGAGGAGGGGAAGGAGGAAGCAAGGAGATGGAGTGATAAAGAGGAGGAAGGAGGAAGCAAAGGAGATGGGGTGATAAAGAGGAGGGGGAAGGAGGAAGCAAGGAGACGGAGTGATAAAGACGAGGGAAGGAGGGAAGCAAGGAGATGAAGTGATAAAGAGGAGGAAAGGAGGGAAGCAAGGAGATGGAGTGATAAAGAGGAGGGAAGGAGGGAAGCAAGGAGATGGAGCGATAAAGAGGAGGGGAGGAGGGAAGCAAGGAGATGGAGTGATAAAGAGGAGGGAAGGAGGGAAGCAAGGAGACGGAGTGATAAAGAGGAGGGAAGGAGGGAAGCAGGGAGATGAAGTGATAAAGAGGAGAGGAGGAGGGAAGCAAGGAGACGGAGTGATAAAGAGGAGAGGAGGAGGGAAGCAAGGAGATGGAGTGATAAAGAGGAGGGAAGGAGGGAAGCAAGGAGATGGAGTGATAAAGAGGAGGGAAGGAGGGAAGCAAGGAGACGGAGTGATAAAAAGGAGGGGCTCGATAGGGCGGAGAAGAGGAGAGAAAGAACAAGTGATGGTGAAGATGATGATGGTGGTGGCGGTGAGGATAATGAGCGTGGCGATGGTAGGGATAAGGGTGGATAACGAAGATAATGGGGGTGGTGATTATGGCGAGGATGTGGTGGTGACAGTGGTGACATATATCTATCTATCTATATATCTATCTATCTATATGTATGTATATACATACATACATATATACATGTGTGTGTGTGTGTGTGAGTGTGTGTGTATATATACATACAGGCATACATACATACATACATACATACAAACAGATAGACAAACAAGCATTCACACAAAAATAAGTGTGATGTGTGTGTGTGTGTGTGTGTGTGTGTGTGTGTGTGTGTGTGTGTGTGTGTGTGTGTGTGTGTGTGTGTGCATATATACATACATATATGCATACATACATTCATACAAACAGACAGACAGACAGACAGACAGACAAACAAGCATACACACAAAGATAAGTGTATATACATACATACATACATACATGCACACATATATGCATACATATACATACATATTCACAAACATATACATAGAGGAGAGCAGTGTCCATGTACATACAACTCTGCCAAGAAACGGATGGAGGACGGCGGAATTCAACGGATTGTTGTATCAACTTGCAGACCGGCTAATCTAGCGCGAGACAGACAGGCTGACTGTCAGCCCGACATAGTGACTGATTGACTTTCTGATCAACAGATGGATGCACTGATCGAATGTGTGGCCGACGGACAGTTGCAGATAACCTGAAAATGGTTTGTCTGGATTCTGCAACGCCTGAAATTAAATTTAAGGAGGCTGGGAGGGGAGGCCAGAGGGAGAGAGAGGGAGAGGAGGAAGAGCGAGAGCGTGAGAAGGTGAGAGGAGGAGAAGAGAGAGAGAGAGCAAAAGAGAGAGACAAAGTGAAAATGAAAGAGAAAGAGGAAGAGAGGAAGAGAGTTAGAGAGAGAGAGAGAGAGAGAGAGAGAGAGAGAGAGAGAGAGAGAGAGAGAGAGAGAGAGAGAGAGAGAGAGAGAGAGAGAGAGAGAGAGAGAGAGAGAGAGAGAGAGAGAGAGAGAGAGAGACAAAGTGAAAATGAAAGAGAAAGAGGAAGAGAGGAAGAGAGTTAGAGAGAGAGAGAGAGAGAGAGAGAGAGAGAGAGAGAGAGAGAGAGAGAGAGAGAGAGAGAGAGAGAGAGAAAGATAAATAGAGAATGTCAACATATTTATCAAAAATTGGCTTACAAAAACAAATACTAGACAAGTCGCGAAAGGCAGGGACAAATAGGAGTGGGGAATTCAAGAAAAATCCAAATACAAACAGGAATCAAGTTTCCTTCCATCCTCCTTCCATCCTACAGCCACCTTCACTCTCTCTCTCTCTCTCTCTCTCTCTCTATTCTTACTGTCCGTCATATTGCGCAAGAACAATACAAGGCACTGGGGTTGTTTTGTAATTGAGAGGGAGTGGGGGCAAAAAAAAAAGAGGGGGCTGGGGGGAGAGAGTAGTAGAGAGACATGGTGTGTGTGTGGGAGGGGGGGGGGAAGAAATGGTGGGCTGGAAGGATAGGAGTGGCAATGAGAGGTGGGGGAGACGGTGGGGGGGCGGGGGGGGGGGGAAGAGAGTGGTATTCAGAGGCAAGAATGAGAGGGGTTAGGTAGGGTTGGGGTAGGAGGGGGGCAAGGGATAAATGGTAAAGAGGTTTGGGCAGGGACGAAGGGAGTAGGAGGAATGAGGTAAATAGGATACAGGAAGCAGAAGAGGGTACATGGAGGAGAAGGAGGTGGGTGGTGTGTGGTGGGTGGTGGGTGGTGGGTGGTGGGTGGTGGGTGGTGGGTGGTGGGTGGTGGGTGGTGGGTGGTGGGTGGTGGGTGGTGGGTGGTGGGTGGTGGGTGGTGGCTGGTGGGTGGTGGGTGGTGGGGGAGGGGCGATCTTATGAGAATGGCGTATTTCTGTTTGAAAGAGCCTGCCACCTGAAGGCCTCGATCTTCCTTATAAAGTTTGCCTCGCGTTCTGGTCTCAAGTTTCCGCTTTTGATCTTTGGTTCGGATCTTCAGAGGGATGAGAGAAGAAGGTGGAAAAAAGAGATGCTTCAAAGAGAAACTGAGCGAGAGAGAGAGAGAGAGAGAGAGAGAGAGAGAGAGAGAGAGAGAGAGAGAGAGAGAGAGAGAGAGAGAGAGAGAGAGAGAGAGAGAGAGAGAGAGAGAGAGAGAGAGAGAGAGAGAGAGAGAGAGAGAGAGAGAGAGAGAGAGAGAGAGAGAGAGAGAGAGAGAGAGAGAGAGAGAGAGAGAGAGAGAGAGAAACGTAATTACGTAATTTGCGTGTACATATTATTAGCACAAGGATTTAGTATACAATAAGATAGTGTTTTTCTAGTATCCAAAACCCATGAGGCACCTTCTTTGTTACTATGAAAAGACAGGTAACCTCAAATGTACTGTTTTTACTGTGTTAATAGGACAGGGGCTTGATTCCCAAGAGCACTCAAAAACAGGGTGTTGACATAGGAGCTATTTTCTTTTGCCATTTCTAAATTGCCAATAAGAGACAAAACAAGTTTTTATCCCTCTAAGGACAAGTAGGTACTAGTAGGATGAATATATTACTTTACAGATTAATGAGGAAGATATTTTTTTCTTTTAATAAGAAGAGCATATAAGTCCTACTAGAGGAACTGGAAGATTTTGATAAACTTCACCCCATCAATCTTTTGGTAATTTCCTGAAATGCACAGGGAAGTGAACGCGATGTAATTGGTCTGACATCCTCTTTGACATCATATGGGAGATTGAAATAATTGGTTTGTTTAGTAAAATATGCATTAGAGGGAAGCAACATGGGGGAAACCTTGGAAAATATACACTATGTCTTTACCTCCACCTGCTGATGGCAACGAACCTCAAGTTCAGACTTGCCTGGGGGTTATGTGTAAACTTGCGCCAAAGGTCAGTTTTGTTCCGCAGCAGGAGTCTGGTTGAGTTTACAGGTTGCCTCTTCACCCATCCGTTATTAGATGACGAGACTTTGGGTTATTCTGGTCTCTTTCAAGAGTGCATGATGCAGGACGAGCAAGTTCGAAGGGATTCTACACCAGAACACCAAATGAGGTTGGGAACAGTAAGCATATACGTGACATTTAGCATCAGTATATCCCCGAGGATGGGACGAAAAGCCGAAAATGGCATTGCGCAAGTTACGAGTGCCAGTGTCTGTTTTTGCATTTCTCTAAGTCGCGATTGTCACATCTCTGTTGGGACAAATCCTTTATCCACTGAACCAGAACCGTCCGCCTCGATAACCTCACACGGTCCCTGCAGTGCCTCCGTCAGTGCCTTGAGAGTCCAGGGTCCGTCCTCCTAGATGACCTCCACAGCATCCCTCTGTCGATCGATGCGTCCTCCTGAAATGTCCTTCACGATACCTCTACGGTCTTCAGAAATCCAAGTAACGTCTTCCTTGGCTGTCCTCTTCACACTCGACTGTTTGTATTGCAAGCAGATCCTATAGTAAACTTGAGGACCAAATGCTCGTCGATTCCGCTCTTTTCTGACGCTTTCTCTCACTTT
>BOPN01002719.1:62500-67500 GCA_017312705.2 Penaeus japonicus | reverse complement strand
CTCCTCTCCTTCCCTCTCTTCCCCTCTCCTTCCCTCTTTTCCCCTCTCGCCCTCTCTTCCCCTTTCCTTCCCTCTTTTCCCCTCTCTCCCATTCTCCTTCCCTCTCTTCCCCTCTCTTTCCCCCTCTCACACTCTCTTCCCCTCTCCTTCCCTCTTTTCCCCTCTTGCACTCTCCTTCCCTCTCTTCCCCTCTCCATCCTTCCTTTCCCCTCTTGCACTCTCTTCCCCTCTCCTTCCCTCTTTTCCCCTCTTTCCCATTCTCCTTCCCTCTCTTTCCCTTTCCTTCCCTCTCGCCCTCTCGCACTCTCCTTCCCTCTCCTTCCCTCTTTTCCCCTTTCCTTCCCTCTTTCCCCCTCTCTCCCATTCTCCTTCCCTCTCTTCCCCTCTCCTTCCCTCTTTTCCCCGGGGTCTTTCCCATACTCCTTCCCTCTCTTCCCTCTCCTTCCCTCTTTCCCCCTCTTGCACTCTCTTCCCCTCTCCTTCCCTCTCTTCCCCTTTCCTTCCCTCTCGCCCTCTCCCAGTTCGACTCAAAACACAGCTCGAGCTCCCGTGAACAACGCAACACCCTTTCCTCGTGTAACTCGACTACTGACCGGAAACAAGATATCTCCTGTTCGAGAAAAGATGAAGAAGACACTCTCAAAGAAGAAGAAGAAGAAGAAGAAGAAGAAGAAGAGGAGGAGGAGGAGGGAAAGAGCCAGCGAAGCGATGGATGTGAAGAAGCGAAGCGAAGCGATGATTATAGAAAGAAAGAGAGAAAGAGGGGGGGAAAAAATGAAGGAGCAAGAATAAGCGAATAAGCGAGGTAGGCGAGGAGGAAGATGATAAAGGCGGAAGGAGAAAACAGGAAGAGAGAAGATGACCAAGCAAGAAGGGTGAGGATAACATTGCGAGGTTGAAAAGGGATGGAAAGGGAGAAAAGATAAACGACAGGAAATACATGAAATACAAGGATGAGAAAGCGATGATGTAACAAGGGGAAAAGGATGAGAGAAGTGCTGCGTAGACACGGATATCTATCTATCTATCATTTATTGATCTATTTATTCATTTTTATTCAAATCATTATTTATCAGTGTATTTTCATTTATATATTCTTGTATCAGTCTACTCCAATTCATATTTAGTTGGAGGACAAAGATAGATACATAGAGATATATAGATAGATAAATAGAGAGAGAGAGAGAGAGAAAGAGAGAGAGAGAGAGAGAGAGAGAGAGAGAGAGAGAGAGAGAGAGAGAGAGAGAGAGAGAGAGAGAGAGAGAGAGAGAGAGAGAGAGAGAGAGAGAGAGAGAGAGAGAGAGAGAGAGAGAAGAGCGAGATAGCCAGATGAATTTCTAAAATTCAGACCAAAGAAACGTTTAAAAAAAAGTAAGTAAGAAAGTAAGAAAGAAAGAAAGAAAGAAACGACACGTGACAACTCTCCGCAAGCAAGATAGGATAGAGTAATTAGCTTTAGGAGGAAAATGCAATTAGGCAAGTGAATAGGGATTCATATAATATGTAAATGACGAAAACACAAGATCTTTCCCAGAATGAAAGCGAGCCCTCGGTTCCCTGGCGAGGGTACAGTGCAGGTGGATACAGTCGAGTACGGATCCAATACAGGCACCTGTGTAACCCTAATTGGAACGGGAGTGATTTTTTTTTTTTTTTTTTTTTGCGTGTGTGAAAGAGACAGAGAGAGAGAGAGAGAGAGAGAGAGAGAGAGAGAGAGAGGGAGAAAGGGAGGGAGGGAGGGAGGGAGGGAGAGAGAGAGAGAGAGAGAGGGGGGGAGGGGTATAGATAGATATAAACAGATTCACATCGATTTAGTTCTAGATATAGATGTAAACAGATGGAGATATAGATGTAAACAGATGGAGATATATATATATATACATAGAGAGATAGAGAGAGATAAACATAAACACTGTTGGATAATAGATACACATCGAGAAAATAGGAAATAGAAAAATAACATGTAAACAAAGTAAATCACGAAAGAATTTCTTTGGTATTTTTCAACGCAAGTGAAAAAGAAAAAAAAAGATCAAATTGAGATACAAAATTAGAAAAGGAACAAATAGAACCAAATGCAAAGAACACGGAGGAAATGGAGGAAGGTGGGCGTGGCATGAGAGGAAAGGGGAGGAGCAAGAGAGGTTATGATGGTAGAGAGATAGCGATTGAGAAATAAAGAGAGAGAGTTGAGAGATAGTCAGAGAGAGAAAGAGAGAGAGAGATAGAAAGACCAATAATAGTAAGTAAAAAGAAAAAAAAGTTAGGCATTAGATGAGGATAGAAAAGAGAACAGACAGAAGGGAAAAGATCGTGGGTGAGGGAAGGTGGGGGGAGGGATACAGGGTCAAGATGCACGAGGTCAGTAGTTTCTGCAAGCACATGACCCTGACAATAAATGCCGTACTGCAACGTATCCCAGTCAGGCCTTGCTAGTTTAATTAACTACATACCAGAACTACCTCTCTCCTGATGCTGAATTTCATTAACAAGGGCTATTCGTTGTGAGTGAAAGGGGGAAGGGGGAAGGGGGAAGGGGGAAGGGGGGGAGGGAGATGGAGGAGACAGGGGGTGGAGAGGGAGGAGAGGAGTGAAAAGGAAGCGAGATAGAGAAAGGAGGAAGAGGAAAAGAGAAGGGGAATGGAAGGAGGACTGAAAGAGCATGAGAATACGTAGAAGGGTTATATAAAAGAGTGAGGAATGAAAAGAAAATTTAATAAAATAGAAAGAAAACAGAAAATCAACATCACTATAAGAGAAAATCCAGCAATCGGATACAAAAATCAGAAACAGTAACAATCCCATACAATCTAAAAAAACTAAAAAGACAAATAATATCCTATCGCAAACCTACATATATCCAAGTGTATGTAAACAATGAACATGCAAATTAATCCAAGCAACTTTTTTATACCTCTCTCTCTCTCTCTCTCTCTCTCTCTCTCTCTCTCTCTCTCTCTCTCTCTCTCTCTCTCTCTCTCTCTCTCTCTCTCTCTCTCTCTCTCTCTCTCTCTCTCTCTCTCTCTCTCTCTCTCTCTCTCTCTCTCTCTCTCTCTCTCTCTCTCTCTCTCTCTCTCTCTCTCTCTCTCTCTCTCTCTCTCTCTCTCTCTCTCTCTCTCTCTCTCTCTCCGGTAAGCCTACGTAAATGGATTTAGGAAGGAACTTACACCGGGAACGTGCAACTGCCGCGGATAGCTGAGCCAAGATTAATTAATGTCAAGGTTTAATTCTCATAAGGAGCAGAGGCTAAATACACAGAGAGGGAAAAACACCACCCGCCTTACTAATCATTTCATCTCCTGGGCCTTTGTGTGCGAAGGAGTGGGAGAGAGAGCGGGGGAAGGAGAGGAGGGAGAAAGAGAGGAGAGGAGAGAGAGAGAGAGAGAGAGAGAGAGAGAGAGAGAGAGAGAGAGAGAGAGAGAGAGAGAGAGAGAGAGAGAGAGAGAGAGAGACAGAGACAGAGAGCAGACGAGTTAATCGAATTAGATAATTATAGCGAGGTATCGATAACACTCTCTACCCCACCGTGTGTGTGTGTGTGTGTGTGTGTGTGTGTGTGTGTGTGTGTGTGTGTGTGTGTGTGTGTGTGTGTGTGTGTGTGTGTGTGCATGCGTGCGTGCGTGCGTGCGTGCGTGTGTGTGTGTGTCTGTGTGTGCATGAGTGCGTGCGTGCGTGTGTGTGTGTGTGTGTGTGTGCGTGCGTGTGTGTGTGTGCGTGCGTGAGAGAGAGAGAGAGAGTGTGTGTGTGTGTGTGTGTGTGTGTGTGTGTGTGTGTGTGTGTGTGTGTGTGTGTGTGTGTGTGTGTGTGTGTGTGTGTGTGTGTGTGTGTGTGTGTGTGTGTGTGTGTGTGTGTGTGTGTGTGCGTGCGTGTGCGCGCGCGCGCGCGTGTGTGTGTGTGTGTGTGTGTGTGTGTGTGTGTGTGTGTGTGTGTGTGTGTGTGTGTGTGTGTGTGTGTGTGTGCGTGCGTGCGTGTGTGTGTATCAGTGTTTGTAGTTGTATATCTGCATATCTCCATGCACGTGTGTGTACGAGCATGCGAGTATGTCTGTCTTCAAATTCGTCCCAGCAAGTGAAATTTCGTGCGAATCCTCCTCCTCCTCATTCGGATGAAAACATGAGCCTCGGAATATTCTCTTAATAAACGTTTCGTATTATGCATAAAGCGTAGGAATCTATCCAAATGCTTTATTGAAAATGTGACTGCTGGATTTAATTCGCGAAAATAAAATCCCTTGGAATTTTGCCGTTCGATTTTTTTTTCAAATCTGATATTTTTAGTGATGTACTTGTTACCTCATTCAAAATTAATTAGTACAGAAAAAGAGTACTAATCATCATCATTTAATTAAAAAATAACCGTGTTAATAAATAATTTGATTGTGTGTATAGTTCTGCGGAGAGAGAAAGAGAGAGAGAGAAAGGGAGGGAGAGAGAGAGAGAGAGAGAGAGAGAGAGAGAGAGAGAGAGAGAGAGAGAGAGTAGAGGGAGAAAGAAGAGAGAGAAAGAAGAGAGAGAAAGAAGAGAGAGAAAGAAGAGAGAGAAAGAGAGAGAGAAAGAGAGAGAGAGAGAGAGAGAAAGAGATAGAGAGGGGGGGGGGGAGGAGGGAAGGGATGGAGGGAGACTCACATCCAACAATATAAAATATGCACACTGTGTATGGTAGCCTCCAATAACATTAATAATGAAGTAATAATCATTCGGTATAATAACAATAAGACGCTCCGTGCACAATAAAACCTCATTATAATGCCAAATGTTAGAGAGTCTCAAGCAGCAGAAGTTGCATACTCAATATGGAGCAACTGAGATATGTCTCCCGCCTTCCCTCTTTTTCTCTCTCTCTTCCTACTGCCTCCTTCAAATCTTCCACTCTCCCCCCCCCCCTCTTTCTCTCTCCATTCTCCTGCTCCCTCATTCCTTCCTTCCACTCTCTCACTCTCTCTCCCTCCCCATTCTCCTGCTTTCTCCTTCCTTCCTTCCAATCTCTCTCTCTCTCTCTCT
>BOPN01002719.1:17500-20000 GCA_017312705.2 Penaeus japonicus | reverse complement strand
AGAGCTGGTCACGTGTTACTCCCGGATATTAAACACGCAGGTGTAATCATGCGAACGGCGGAGGCTGCAGGTTTCAGAGAGATTAAAATAATTTCCCCGTGTTTTTTTTTTGTTTTATTTGCAGTCTTTTATTTTCTCTTCTCTTTTTTTTTCGTTTTTTTACTGTTTCGTTTTTGTTTTTGCTTTATTGTTTGTTTTTTTCAACTCTATTTCAGGCACCACAGGTAGCTTCCCAGCATGGCTTTTCGTGAAATAGAGGCATTTTAAGTGAATGTCTCTGATTTTATGTCTTTCTTCGGAGTATTTGTTAAAAGTTGTGACTTCATCCTCTGCGCTGACGCCATTACTCAAATTAATTTTCTTATAACATTTCTTAAAAAAAGGTAACAAATAAAAAAATAAGAAATAAAAAATAAACGTGATCATAGGATATTAAGGTTAATACGAGTAAACTTATGAATAATATAAAGACTTAAGATTAAGAATAAAATATGGATTCTTATGAATAGTTTTTTTTTCTCGTCTTCTGTGCTGAACGAATTAACGCTAATAAATGAATAAATAAATGAATAAAGAAAGGTAGAAAAGGCATTGAAAAAATATATATATCGTTGACTACTTGTACGATTTTATTTGACACAGAAAAATATTCAGTGTTAATGCTTTTGCTTTAAATAAATAACATTTGTACTTTCAAGAGAAAAACGACTCATTTATATTTCAGTTCTGTGATTTTTATATGGTTTGCTTCCGTTTTTCAAGCACAAAAATTATAATGTATTTCTTTCAGAATATAAACAGACAATCGCACATATAGTATAACATCATGCACATGCATATACTCAAATGCATACACAACCACACATAAATGAATTATATACATATACATATATATATATATATATATATATATATATATATATATATATATATATATATATATATATATATATATATATATATATATATATATATATATATACATATACATATACATATACATATACATATACATATACATATACATATACATATACATATACATATACATATACAAAGCAAGGTTGAGACGATACCGCATCCCCGAAAATCTCAGCTCGCAACTTTAATAGAACGTCAAGGTAATTCAGAGACAAGGAAACAATTAGTATAAAACCAACTCGAGAGTATGTCTTCTCAGGGAATGTAATCAACACTTAACAAATGGTACTTTGCTCGGCTCTCAGCTAGGCGGGGACGAGATTTTCGAGTAAAGGAGAGAGAGAAGATGTGGGGGAGGGGGAGGGAGAAAAGGAGGGAGGGAAGGAGGAAGAGAGGGTGGTTTGGAGGGAGAGAGGGTGAGGGAGATTAGAGGGAGGGAGGAAATGATTAGATGGCTGGTATGAGTGTTATGGGAGAGAAGAGAGAGAGAGAGAGAGAGAAGAGAAGAGAAAGAAAGAGAGAGAGAGAGAGAGAGAGAGAGAGAGAGAGAGAGAGAGAGAGAGAGAGAGAGAGAGAGAGAGAGAGAGAGAGAAAGAGAGGAAGAGAGAGAGAGAGAGAAAGAGAAAGAAAGAGAGAGAGAGAGAGAGAGAGAGAGAGAGAGAGAGAGAGAGAGAAAGAGAGAGAGAGAGAGAGAGAGAGAGAGAGAGAGAGAGAGAAAGAGAAAGAAAGAAAGAAAGAGAGAGAGAGAGAGAGAGAGAGAGAAAGAGAGAGAACCAACCCCAAAACCCACTCTCTAAACCCTCCTATATCCCCCATCCCCCATATTCACCCCAAATCACCCAACCCCTATTAACACCCCCCCCTACCCACCCACATCCCCACTCCCACCCCTAACCCCCACTCCCACCCCCTCACCCACCGAACATGCACAAACCACGACGCAGCCAAAGATGAGCGCATATAATCTGGCCACACGCGTTCTTTCAGTACGATTTGCGCGACAGACCTCATTGTTTACCGAATATGTTTACATGCAAATGCGACCGATTTGAACCTCCCTCCCTCCCACTATCTTCTTTCTTTGCTTCTCTCTCCTCTTCCTGTTTATTTGCTTCTCTTTTCTATCATTATTTATTTATCTTTTATCCTTCTCTTTCGTCTCTTTCCTTCTTTCCCCTCCCTCCGTCTCCCTTCCTTTCCCTCCTTCACCCTTTCTCTTATTCTCTCCTTTCCTCGCTCTCTCTACATTCTTTCCTCCACCTTTCTTCCTCATTCTCCCTAACCTTATTTTGCCCTCTCCACCTTTTCTTTTGTATCCAACTCCTACACCTAACCTCCCTCTCTCCCTCATTCTCTTATTCCCCTTACCTCCTTCTCTCCCTCCCTACCTCCTTCTCCCTACTTCCTTTTCTCTCCGTGCTTCCCTCCTTCTCCTTACCTCTTACCTCTTTTCCTCCTCTCCTACTTCCTACCTCCCTATGTCTCCCTCCTTACCTCCTTCTCCTTACCTCCCTTTCTCTCTCTCATTCTTTCCTATTCCTTTACCTTCTTCTTCTCCTTCCTTTCCTCCTTCTCCTTA
>BOPN01002718.1:192164-194276 GCA_017312705.2 Penaeus japonicus | reverse complement strand
TTTGCATGAGACGAGAAATCTGATCGTCATTTGATATTTTCATTACAAAGGATATCAAACTGTTTGAAATATGTCTGTATATCTATCCGTTCTTACACATGTTCCTCTGTATTTATCCATGCATGTGTAAATAAGCTACATGTATACATCTGCATTCGCAAAAGTTAGACCACTTCCTTGTCCGAGCATGTGGATAAGCACGTGCAGATGGAGACTCGCATGCGCTGCTTTGTTCGCCTTTGCCTTCGTTGTTTAGTCTCTTTGTTCATCCACGGCCGAGATGTGACTATTAGGCGTTTAATTGGGACACGTGGATGCAACGTGTGATTAGATAAAATTACGTTAGTTTTCTTATGCACCGATACATCCGTCATGGAATGTACTATCTGTTTTAGGGAATGATAGTCTAAGAAAAACGCACGTGAATGTGTTATGGTTTTTAGCTTCATCTCCCGCGCCTAATTGTTATTCCAAGGTCTCCTTCTGTCCACCTGACACAAAGGCGGCTCCTCTTCCCCGCCGTCGGTTAGTGTGACCGCACTCGACCGTATGACCTCGTCTTGGTGTGTATCTATATCTCGTAAAGACATGTGAGCATCAGGCCGATGTTGAATGGCAGTGTCAATAGCGAGAGAGATTTCATGGCGATTTTCTTTTTCACGATTTTCGGAAGTGGTAAAAGTGACATTGAGCTCGGAGATGACTCGGCTGTGACAAAGGGTAATCCACGATTTAGGAAGTCTTTAAAATTCCTCTGTCTGCGATTTACCTGTAATTTGTGGCAGTCCACTTGGGATACGAATGTATAAGGTATGTAGTGTTTAATCTGACTGAAATTTCTAGTCTTATGATTTATCTGTGTCTGGTTTGATTTAAAGGTAATTAACATGTGGTAACTCAAAAAACGCGTTTCATCGCTGCAAATGATCGCCCGCTCTGCATATGTCATTAAAATCCTTAGTCAAGTGAAGTGATTCGTATGTGATTAAAATGATGTGATGCCGATCAGCATGATCTAGAATGGTCTAAAAAGAAGATGGCAACTCGTGAAAAAGTTTTATTAGAAAAAAAATAATAATGTATGTTTAGCCTTTTATAGAACCTTTTGATTACAAATCAGTAAGCATTTACAGCTGAGGAGAATTCACTTGTAATTATGAAGTTTTCTCAGACGAGTAAAATATGCTGGGAATCTCAGAGGTTTTTTCCCATAGCTAAGTATCATCTACTATGCATAATGGCGTTTAAATTACCAATTATGCGTTATGATGTGACTGAGGTGTCTTTATGGTAAATTTGATGTTTTCAATGGAGTACTCAAGGCGTCTGGGAATTTTGTTGTCTGTGTTTATGTTCCTGTTATATCATTTTGCGTGTTTATTTCTTTACATGTATATATATATATATATATATATATATATATATATATATATATATCGGATATATGAAAAATATTTGCGGTTCTGAGTACAAAAAAATAATCTTTATTTTTGAATTATTATTCTTTGTGATCATCATATTTGTTTCTCTTTTACCTTGAAAACCAGAAACAGCAAAAAAAACAAAACAAAGAAATATTTGTTAAATCTTTTTCATCTTTTTTGTCCAATACACCTAGTGATTAACAAGGAAAAAAGTACTATAATTTTTCGTGACAGGGTAGTCGTTATGGCGGTGAGTCTGCTGCCTTTTTTTCCTTAAATAGTTGTTTGTTTGTCGAAGAATTTAGAGTTTTCTTGGTTTAAAGGAAGTATGTGGGCATGTAAGCACGTAAGAATATATGCGTGTATGTATGCATTTATGCATATGTATGTATGTATGTATGTATTTATGTATATATGTACGTATGTATGTATGTTGTATGTATGCATAAATGTGCGTATATATGTATGTATTCATGTATGATTGTATGCAAACATGAACATTCTATGTGCGTATTTACTCTAATGTATGTAGGCTAATAAGTGGTTGTGAACAAGGAAGCATTTTTGTACATGAGGCTGTAAATTGCTTGTGAATGTCTATGTATATAGCCTTGAAGGGTGTGTATATCCGCATGTGTCTATGTGGACACTTATTTGTACAAATGTGTACCTAGGCGAGTATGTGCTT
>BOPN01002718.1:152164-154664 GCA_017312705.2 Penaeus japonicus | reverse complement strand
GTATATATGTATGTATATATATATATATACATATATATATATATATATATATACATATATATATATATATATATATATATATATATATATATATATATATAAATATATAAACAGGGTCGATATTCCTCCAAATATCAGAGGTGGAAAATGAGAAGGGTGGAGAAAATAATAAGAAAGAGAAACATTAATGCGATCTCAACCAGATCGTCTGTCAGTTGAACCGCCATCCACCGAATCATTTATCATAAAGACAGCAATCTAGAGGAAAAACTGCTAATTGTAGTGTTAATGATAGCAGTCGTAGGGATGATCATGGAAGGAATAAATGATGATAGTAATAATAGTGATAATGACAGTGATAAATATAATAATGGCGATAATGATAATAATAATGATAATGGTGGTGATAATGATAATGGCAATGATTATGATGATGATGATGATGATGATTTTGATAATGATAATGATAATGATTATGAAATAAAGAGGGTAATGATATTGATGATAAGAACAATAATAATTGTTATAATAACAATAATGATAAACAATAATGACAAATATGAAATGAAAAATAACAAAAACAACGTTGATAATCATCATTATGATAATAATGATGATTATAATAATAATAACAATAGTATTAATAATGATGATAATGATAAAAAACAATAGAAATGGTAATAAGTAAATAATTAAAAATGGAAAATAATCCGCAAATGAAGTCCCCAGAAGCATGTGAGGCAGACGAAAAAATACGCGGGACTTCTACTCTGCCATTGCTTGGATGCTCGAGGCCCTGTGGGAAGGGGGGGGGGGAGAGGGGGAAGGGGAGATAGAGGAGGAAGAGGAGGGGAGTTAAGGGGGGAAGCAAAGGGGAGAGGAGAGGAAGGAAAGGATAGGATGTGGGAGAGGGCGGGAAAGGGGGGGGGGGGGGAAGAGACGCAGGGAGGAGGGAGGGAGAGGAGGGGAGGAAGGGAGAGAAAGGATAAGAGGAGGAAAGGGAGGGAGAGATGGGGAGGAGGAGAGGGAGAAGACGTGAAGAAGGGAGGGGAGGAAAAGGGACAGGCAGGGAGGGAAAGAAGGGAAAGGAGAGGGCAGGACAAGGGGGGGGGGGGGAGGCGAGGAGGGGAGGAAAGAAGGAAGGAAAGGATAGACGAAGGAGAAGAGAAGGGGAGGGAGAGGATAGGAGGAGGAGATGGATGGAGAGGAGAAGAGAGAGGGGGAGAGGAGGAGAGAGGGTAGGAGGAGGAGGAGAGGGAGGGAGCGGAGGGGAGGAGAGAGAGAGAGGAGAGGAGGGGGAGCGAGGACGTAGTAACACGGGTAGAAGGTGAAGGTAAAGAGGCAAGTGTTGCTGTAGGGGTGGGCGGGGGTGGGGGTGGGGGTGGGGTGGATTGGTATAAGGGAGGGGAGAAAAGAGGAAGTTTTCGTCACAACATCTCGGCTTCATCGAGTCTTGCGATGCGTTCACAGGTGATTGACATGAGCAACGAGCGAGTCTCGTAACGAATCTCAGAAAGTGAGCAACCAACACCGGGGCAGAGAACTAGATTTGGCCTTCGAATCTCTCCGGCGGAAATGATCGCCTCTGGAATCAACATCTTTACTCTAGTATCTCGCAGAAAGGTTGAGCGAATTGTTTGTATTTGTTCGTCTGTCTCTATCAATTTCGTAACATTGATTTATTTTCATAAGTTTTCTAGAAATCTTTGAACGACTGGATCGGTCGCCGTTAGCCGAGCGAGCGCGCAGTTCTCCCCATTCCCCTTGTGCTTCCAATGGTTGCGTCTTTGTTGCAGGATGTTGCTATGTTGACTCGTGACACGGGCGGCAGGCGGGGGAGGGAAAGAGGGTGAGCGAGATCTCGCTTTTATAGAGTTTAAAGCAGGTTCTTTGTTTGGTCAATAGGCAGGTAGCGCGGGCGGGAGGGCCAGTCCCCCGGAGGCGCTGGGTGAGGCGGGGTGAGCGGTAACAGCGCGGGTGCAAGGTCCCGCTCCGGGTGCAAGTGTACTCACGTTGCAGACTCGGAGGCATAACGGCGTCCGTTCGGCGGCCGTCGCGCGGCATTCTCACCTTTCGCGCGCAGGGCGAGAGGAACGGGAATGGCGCGTGCCGGGGACCCGCAGCCCGTCCGCTGGGTACTCGTTATTCGCACGCATGCGTCATGCATCCGCGACGAGCCGTTAGGGCGGAAATGCTATTATGAAAAGACGCGCCTTGAGCTCTATGGAAGGCTGGAGAGCTAGGCTCAGGCGGCTAAGGATGAGGTTGGGACATAAGAGACAGGGTCGCATCGCCCTTACTGCGGTGTGGTGTCTCTGGAGTGCCGTAAGGGCGAGGGAAACGTTGCGAGCAAGGGGAGAGTGAACCTTAACGGCCGCGGAGGTGCTGTGTGGTCGATCACAGCTGAGAGCGGCTGACGCTCCGCCAGTCGAGCTTGGAACAGTGTAGTGAACGCGTGTAGAGCTCTTGCCACGGCAGCAACGGTGAGTTCTCCCCCTGT
>BOPN01002718.1:137164-139664 GCA_017312705.2 Penaeus japonicus | reverse complement strand
AGAGAGTAAAGCGAGACAAGAGGAAGGCGAGGCGGGGAGAGAACAACCGGAAGTCTTGGTTTCTGCTGCACCTTTAAACTCCCCCTTTCACCCCCTCCCCTCCCTCCCCTCTCCTCCCTCCCCTCTCCTCCAGACTTTCCTTCACACGCCTGCATCTTCGCATCTCCCCCTCTCCTCCCCCTTTCCTCCCCCTCCCCTCCCCTCTCCGACATCTCTTAAACGGCCGTCGTAACTCTGTGTCTCTTTCCGTATTTTCTTCATCTCTTTCTATTTCTGCATTTTTCTATTTATATACCTCTGTCTGTAATTTGCACCCTCTCTTTTTCTCTATATCTATCTCCCTCTCTTTCTCTCTCTCACGTCTCCTCTCCCACACCCCCACCTCCTCCCTGACCCCCACCCCCACCTCCTCCCTGACCCCTACCCCCTCTTCCCGACCCTCTTTCTCCCTCCATCCCTCCTTCCCTCCCTCCCTCCCTCCCTCCCTCTCTCTCTCCCTCCCTCCCTCCCCCCATGCCCCTGTCTTCTTTCTCTCCCGTAACCCATTTCTCCAGACTGCTTTGGGAAAACGTGATTTCGCTGCACGTCGGTCCGAGAACGAACCGTCGTGCGTGAGTGCGTGCGTGCGTGCGTGGGAGCGGCCGTCGTGTCACATTGTTATCATTACAAGAGTTTCTCTCTGTGCAGTGCTTTCCAACAGTGCAACCTGCCTCGCGAAAATGCACTGTATTTTAGCGCTAGTAGGAAACGCAGCACAATCTGCTCTCTCTTCTTGAAATAACAAGTTGAGCGGATTACGGTGCGGGCGAAGCAGGGGAGAGAGAGAGAGAGAGAGAGAGAGAGAGAGAGAGAGAGAGAGAGAGAGAGAGAGAGAGAGAGAGAGAGAGAGAGAGAGAGAGAGAGAGAGAAGGATAGAAAGAGAGAGAGGGGGAAAGAGAGGAGGCGAGGGGAGAGAAAAGGTGAGAGAAAGGAGTAGAGAGGAAGGAGGGAAAACCGAGAGAGGGAGAGCGAGAGAGAGAAAGGGGGAAGGGGAGAGGGGGGCGGGGTAAAGAAAGCGTAAGGCACCGGCAAAACCGCCCTGGGTGCAGAGGGTACAAGTTCTCTTTCACCTTGGCACATCGCCCCTCCTCCCCCCCCCCTTTCCCCCCACCAAGGCCGCTGCTGCTGTCATAATCAGGTATACAGATGGGGGGGGGGGACGTCCTGTGTGCACCCCCTTCTGTATGGGTAAAGAGAAAGGGGAGTCGGAACGTCGAGAAAGAAAAAAAGAAAAGAAATGAAAATAGGAATAAGGGGAAGGAAACTAAATAGACTAGTGGTGTGATACATTTTTTTTCTTTGATAATGTTCCCCGCTTTTGTCAGGATTTAGTTTTGACACATTTATTTCGTTCTTCATCTCCTATTTCTTCTACTACTATTATTCTTGTTTATCTTCTTTAGCTCCATCTCTCACACTTCCTCTTCCTCTTCTTTATCCCCTTCCTCATTTTCTTCGTCGTCACCTTCATCATCATCATCTGCTTCCTCTTTTTCCTCATTTTTTCTTCTTCTCCATCATTCTCATCTTCTTTTTCCTCATCTTCTTCATCTTCTTCTCGTTCTTCCTCTCCTCCTTCATCTTCCTCCCCCTCTCCCTCTCCTTCTCCTTCTTCTTTTTCATCTTCTTCCTCTTCTTCTCCACATCCTTCTTCTTCACCTAATCCTTCTGCCCCTTCCTCTTCCCCTCTTCGTCCTTCCCCCCCAGCAGGAGAGGGGGGGGGGGGGGGAACCGCAGCTTGTGACGGACCAAATTTCGGCCTCGTCAACCGCTCTGGACGGCGGGCGGGCGGGCGGGCGTGTGGGCGGTCCGGTCCGGGCCGCCGGTGCCGCGTCCCCGCTGCTCGATGCTTGCCTCCGCCTCCCTCATCGGCCGATTCCTCTTCTTCCTTTCTTCCTCAGGCTTTCTTTCTTATTCCTCTTTCTTTCTTTCTTCTTTCTTCTTCTTCTTCTTTTTTCTTCCTCTTCTTTTTTCTTCCTCTTCTTTCTTTTCTCTCTTCTTTTTCTTCTCATTTCTTCTTCTTCCTTTTTTTTCTTCTTTCTTCTTCTTCTTTCCTCTTCATTTTTCTTCTTTCTTCTTCTTTCTCTTCTTTCTTTCGTCTTATACTTCTTTTCTTCTTCTTCTTTCTTTTTTTCTTTCTTTCTTCTTTCTTCTTTCCTCTTCTTCTTCTTCATTCTTCTTCTTTCCTCTTCTTCTTTCTCTTTCTCTTTCTTCTCATCTCCTTCTTTCTTCCTCTTCTTTCTTCTTCTTCTTTCTTCTTCAATTTTTCTTCTTCTTCTTTTCCTTTCTTCTTCTTCTTCTTATCCTTCTTCTTCCTGGAAGAACAAGAGCAAGAAGCATAATACGAAGAATAAGATCGAAAGCAAAGAAAGAGATATAGTAGGAAGAAAAAGACAAATGAAGAAGAATAAGAAAAAGAAGACAAGAGAAGAAGAGACAGTTAGAAGGCGAGAGAAGTAGG
>BOPN01002718.1:124664-132164 GCA_017312705.2 Penaeus japonicus | reverse complement strand
CACACACACACACACACACACACACACACACACACACACACACACACACACACACACACACACACACACACACACACACACACATGCACACACACACACATGCACACACACACACATGCACACACACACACACACACACACACACACACACACACACACACACACACACACACACACACACACACACATGTGTACATATATACATGTATATATATATATATATATATATATATATATATATATATATATATATATATATGTATGTATGTATGTATGTATATGTGTATTTATATATATATATATGTGTTGTGTGTGTGTGCACATATATACATACTCTCTCTCTCTATCTATCTATCTATCTCTACTTCTCTCTCTCTCTCTCTCTCTCTGTCATCTCTGTATTTCTAGGAATCTCTATGGACAGTTTCCGCACGCCCTCCTCGTGTCTTCCTTTCCTCTGCTCCTCCTTTCCCCCGTTCCCCTCTTCCCCCCTTTTCCCCCCCTTCCCCTTCCTCCTCCTCCATCTCCTCTTTCCTCTCTATTCCCTGAATCCTTTCCCTTTCATCCCTCTCCCCTTTTCCTCCTTCCTCATCCCCTCTTCCTCATCCTTCCCTTCTTTATTTCTTCTTCATCGTTCTTCCCTCCTCCTTCTTCCTCCTACCTTCCATCTTCCTCCTCGTTCCCTCTCTCTTCTCCTTCCCTCTCTCTTCTTCTTCCCCCTCCCCCCCCCTACCCACCCACCCAAGCCCTGTCCTCGTGCTACTTCCATGCATCTGCCTCGACGTGGCCGTTGTTCAGAGCTCTGTGCCCTTAAGTATTTATTCTAAGGTCACACTTGCCTTCTTGGGTTTGAAATGAGGTGGCGAGGTCAAAGGAAGGGGGGGGGTATGGGGATAGGGAAGGGGATAGGATAGGAGGCGGAGCTACGTGTTTTTAAAGTTGGATGAGGAGCTATTTTCCTTTCTCCCTTTTGCCTTTTTGTTGTTGTTCTTACGAGTTGCTGTTGATGTTGTTTTGTTTCATGAAGCTTCATAAAGATTACTTACGTAAGATTTTACTCGAGTGGAAATGATTTATATACATATACATGTTTTTTTTTGTTTTTTTTTTTCATTGTCTCATTTTTTATTGATCCCTTACTCCACCAGCTTCTCTAAGTCTCTCTATCTCCCTCCTCCGTAAGAGTCACTCAGAATAATTGTAATTGCTTTAGCGAATGACGCCAAGGCAAATAACCAGGCAATTTAGCAAAGACGATGTCACAAGAGCCATGACACGTGGCATACAGCGAGTTTTGTTTCTACACATTTCATATTTCACACGAAGACAGGTCGGCGAAGAGGCATAGGGAACAGAAAATATGCAGCCATTGCTACCTGTATTTCCGCGGTGGACATGAAAGCCCAAAGTTTTTTTTTTTGGCAGCGGAGAAACTCTGTTAGTGTGTCTCGACATTGTTTGTTCCAAGTGAATGAAACCCGTTTCTGTGATTCGCCTTTAAATTTGTTGGCGTTTCAAGTACAAATATTTCCATAAATGTAAAGATTCAAGTTTAGAGAGAGATCCTAGTTGCGTTGATCTTCCCCTTCCGAAAGATTCATCCGTGCCCCGTACATTTGATATTTTGAATGCGATAGGCCTTTGATCTGGTAACTCGTTTCGTCAGAAATCTATATCACATCGATTATTAAAGGTACAGGTCAGACTGCGCCTTGTTTTGACTGATGTCTGGCTCTGCTGATCCAAATAATGACCGACTCCCGTAATGCTCAGTCTGAATGAGCGTTTCAGCCCAATTTTACGGGCCTTGACTCATGAATCATTCTGCGTAAGTCATGCGCGGTTTTCGCTTCAAAACTTGCAAACTAAATAACTCCCCTCAGACCTCATTTCTCCCCCCCCCCTTCCTTCCTTCACCTCCTTCTCCTCCTCCTCCTCCTCCTCCCGCCCATCCTCCGCTTCGTTGCCTCTTTGACCAAATGAGAAAGCGAACCCGATTTGGATAGAAAAATTCAACTCCCCGAGAGTGCATGGCTAGTGCATGGCGGCAGCCGGAGGGAAGCAGGGTGGCCGGACGCCCTGGCGATCGAGCGATTCGCCGGAGGACGATCGCAGGACGACGCGCCGAAGAGACACGCTCCTTGCGGACGCTGGATTTTTCTCTCTCTTTCTATTCCATTCTCCACTCCTCTTGTCTCTTCTCTTCTCTTCTATTCTCTCCTCTCTTCTCTTCTTCCCTCCTCTCCTCTCCTTTCCTCTCATCTCATATTCTACCATGTCCTCTTCTCTCCTCGCCTCGCCTCTCCTTCCCTCTCCTCTCCTCTCCTCTCCTCTCCTCTCATTTCCTCTCATTTCCTCTCATATCATTCCATCTCCTACCTTCTCCTCTCCTTTCCTTTCCTCTCCTCTCCTCCCCTATCCTATCCTCTCATCTCCTCTCCTATCATTTCCTGTCCTCTCCCTCCCTCCATCCCTCCCTCCATCCCTCCCTCCATCCATCCATCCCTCCCTCCCTCCCTCCCTCCCTCTATTTCTATTTTCCTCTTTATCTCTCCATCTGCGAATATCTTCCTGTTGGCCATGCACAATTCCAGCGGCGTCTGCCTCGCGCCCGTACGAGGGGTGGCGGCGCCGAGAGCGGGGCGCTGGAGGGCTGCAGCTGCGGCCGAGGGAGGGGACGGGTCAGCGGGACAGCGGCCGTAGACCTCGAGGCGCTGCTGGGAGATGTGACGGGAGTTCAGGAGTGCTGGCGGCTGACATTGGGAAGCCGTCTTTAGTTTAATCGCATTCCTAGCACGGCGCTGACGGTGCCTCTCGAATTACAATACGCTGATCTTCTCAAAATATTCTGCGGCTTATTGTGCGCTAGGCTTCTTTTTTGCACACAATGATTCGCATGCAGAATGACATTGACTGGGTATACAAACACACTTACATACATGATCGCGCACACGTACACACACACACCCGCACTCACCCCCCCCCCTCCCATCCCCCGCACAAACACACATACACACACACTCAACAATGTCCAACAAACAGCCTTCCAGGAGCTGTTGTTATGGGAGCTGAGAAACAGCTGTGCTCTGGGCTTACCTGCCTCTGCCACACACCTTTATTTCGTTGTCAATAAAGTTTTCTGTTGTTGCAACGCGCTGTCCTCTGATCGATCGTCTCTTTTCGCAGTTGCACATATACCTGTGGCACCTATGTTGCGAGTTGAGCATCGACATGCGCTTCTATGTTGCAAGTGTTTCCCTCGTTCTATGTGAGCCTCACTACGCATGCCCATCTCACACCAAGGTTTCTGGCCTCGATGTGCTCCTGGTTTGTTTGTTTGTCCTTGTGTCCAGAGATCGTAATGATATCCAAACAACAGTATCAACATTAGTTTCCTATTAGCTTCTGATAAAGCCGAATCGACTGATTGCCATCAGCGGGCAGATTGCGTTATGCATTTTGCAATGAAAACTATGTATGGTGATCTCTCTCTCTTTCTCTTTCTCTTTCTCTTTCTCTCTCTCTCTCTCTCTCTCTCTCTCTCTCTCTCTCTCTCTCTCTCTCTCCCTCTCCCTCTCCCTCTCCCTCTCCCTCTTCCTCTCCCTCCCTCCCTCCCCCCATCTCTCTCTCTCTCTCTCTTTCTCCCTCTCTCTCTCTCTCTGTCTCTCCCTCTCTCTCCCTCTCCCTCTCCCTCTCCCTCTCTCTCTCTCTCTCTCTCTCTCTCTCTCTCTCTCTCTCTCTCTCTCTCTCTCTCTCTCTCTCTCTCTCTCTCTCTCTCTCTCTCTCTCTCTCTCTCTCTCTCTCTCTCTCTCCCTCTCCCTCTCTCTCTCTCTCTCTCTCTCTCTCTCTCTCTCTCCTCTCTCTCTCTCTCTCCCTCTTCCTCTCCCTCCCTCCTCCCTCCTCCCTCCTCCCTCCTCCTCCTCTCCTTCTCTCTCTCCCTTTCTCTTAATCTCTCCCCTCCCTGCCGTATCTGACCTGCAAAGAGCAACAAAGCAAAGGTTCGTTGGCGAACCCGGGCACGTCACTTCCGATACCCACTCAAGTTCTCCTCCTCCTTCCCTTCCACCTACTCTCCTCCTTCTTCAGTATTGTTATTCTCGTCTTTTTTTGTCTTCGTCTTCCCTTTTATCCTACTTGTTTTGCTTTTTTTTCTTTCTTTCATCTCCTCCTTCTATCTTTCCTCCTTCACATTCCTTGCAGGTTGTTTCTTCTTCTTCTTCTTTTTGCCTCCTATCCTTCTCCTCTGCTTGTTCCCTCCACCTCTCCTCTCTCTCCCCCCCCCTTCCCCTTCCCCCCCCCCCCCCTCACCTCTCGGCAAGTGCGAGAGAGGATCATGTGAATAATGCAGTTGTCTTTGCCTCGGCAGCAGTGTCTAGTGGGTTATAAAAAACATTGTTCAAAGCCCTTCACACTTCTCTCTCTCTCTCTCTCTTTTGCTTGGCTCCTTCTCCCCCTTCTTCTTCTGCCCTCCCCTTGTTCCCAATCCCCTTTCCCTTTGCTGCCTCCACCCTCTCCTTCCCTCCCCTCTTCTTCTGCCTCTCCATCCTTCCCTGTCCCCCCCTTCATTCCCTCCTCTCCCTCTCCTCTCCGTTCTCCTTTTCCTCTTCTCTTCTCCCCTCCTTCCCCTACCTTTCCTCCATCTCTCCCAGACCCCCTCTTCTTTTTCCACTCTTCCATCTCTTCGTTTCCCCAACTCTTCGTTTTCCTATCTCTTTTTACCACTTTTTATTATATATTTTCTTCCTATTATCCTCTCTCTTCGTCCTCCCTCTCATTATGGATGGTCAGTATGCAGCCGGGTTGACAGACGGAGGGGGGGGGGGGGGTAGTAGAGGGGGAGGAGGGAGGGTAGACATGCGATGCTATTTTCGCGTCTTGGATTTTGTTTATGGTTGCGACTTCCCATGTCCCTTCCACCTACCCCTCACCCCCTACCTCCCCCTCCCAACACCCTTCTTCTCTCTTCCTCTTCTCCCCTTTTCTCCTCCCATCTTCCACCTTTTTTCCCTCACCTCCCTACTCCCCTGACCTCCCCTCCCATTACCTCTACTCCACCCCTCCCTCCTCCTCCTCCTCCTCCTCCTCCTTCTTCTTCTTCTCCTCCTCCTCTGCTCCTCCTTCTTCTCCTCCTCCTCTCCTCCTCCTCCTCCTCTCCTCCTCTCCTCCTCCTCCTCTCCTCCCCTTGCCCGTCCTCTCTCCTACTCTGTCAATATAGATGACAGATTTTGTTTTTATGTTGTTGTGATGATGATTTTGTGCTGTTTCCTGTTGACCTTTTATTACATTATTTTTGACTACTTAACTTATTTATCATGGTTATAAATACTATTGTTGTTTTAAAGCGGATTGCAATTGCAGGAAAATGAAAAGAAGTAGTAGCCTCAATGTTGTTTTTTCATCATTTATTTGCGGACACATGAACGAAGACGCTCATACACTTTTATTCTAAGATGAATCTCCTGCGTTTGCATAAGCGATGCAGCTTCTGCAACATCTGCAACATTGTCAGTGATCATTGGCGAAAATCTTGAATTGATCATAGCCTTGTTTCTCGCTTGTAATGGCGTCGTTGCGGAAGGCGGTGACAGCTGGGGGAAAGAGCAGAGGGCAAGGCAATCTCGCCTTTAAGGAAGCCGACTAAAGGGCGAAATTCCCTCAATCACGAGGGCAGAGACGGAGAGGCGGGGTTGATGTAAAAATTGCAAACGAGGGAGTAGGGGCAGGGAGCAATAATGGACGAGAGACACGAGGAGTGAGAATGAAATAGGAAAAGAGAGAAGGATAGAGGATAAGAAGTCAACGAAAGAGGAAAAGCAATAACGTTGTTTAAAGAGTGAAGGAAAGGTTGTTGGTTGAACAAGAGATTTTTAAATACCGGCATTATAATAATAACGAAAACGTGAGCCACGGTTTCCCTATTAAACGGAATTATATATTTACACGAGGTTTCCACAATGACCACTGCATACAGGTCTATGCAGAGTGCATGAAATTAGCATGCCGGATTTTAAAGTCTCATTATATATGCCCCGTTGTTACGTGATGCTTTCTCTCTCTCTCTCTCTCTCTCTCTCTCTCTCTCTCTCTCTCTCTCTCTCTCTCTCTCTCTCTCTCTCTCTCTCTCTCCCTCTCTTAATCTCTCCCCTCCCTGCCGTATCTGACCTGCAAAGAGCAACAAAGCAAAGGTTGGTTGGCGAACCCGGGCACGTCACTTCCGATACCCACCTCGCCCTCCTCCTCCTTCCCTCTCCCCACCTACTCTCCTCCTTCTTCAGTATTGTTATTCTCGTCTTTTTTGTCTTCGTCTTCCCTTTTATCCTACTTGTTTTGCTTTTTTTTCTTCTTCATCTCCTCCTTCTATCTTTCCTCCTTCACATTCCTTGCAGGTTGTTTCTTCTTCTTCTTCTTTTTGCCTCCTATCCCTTTCCCTCTGTTTGCTCCCCCTCCACCTCCCCTCCCCCCCCCCCCCCCCCCCTCCCCTCACCTCTCGGCAAGTGCGAGAGAGGATCATGTGAATAATGCAGTTGTCTTTGCCTCGGCAGCAGTGTCTAGTGGGTTATAAAACATTAGCCCAGCACTCTCTCACCCCTCTCTCTCTCTCTCTCTTTTGCTTATCTCCTTCTCCCCTTTCTCTTTCTGCCCTCCCCTTGTTCCCAATCCCCTTTTCCTTTGCTGCCTCCACCCTCTCTCTTTCCCTCTCCCCTCTCTCTCTCTGCCCCTCCATCCTTCCCCTGTCCACCCTCCTCATTCCCTTTCCTCTCCCTCTCCGTTCTCCTTTTCCTCTCTCTCCCTTATTCCCCTTACCTTTCCTCCATCTCCCAGACTCCCCCTCTCTTTTTCCACTCTTCCATCTCTTCGTTTCCCCAATTCTTCGTTTTCCTATCTCTTTTTACCACTTTTTATTATATATTTTCTTCCTATTATCCTCTCTCTTCGTCCTCCCTCTCATTATGGATGGTCAGTATGCAGCCGGGTTGACAGACGGCGGGGGGGGTAGTAGAGGGGGAGGAGGGAGGGGAGACATGCGATGCTATTTGCGCGTCTTGGATTTTGTTTATGGTTGCAACTTCCCATGTCCCTTCCACCTACCCCTCACCCCCTACCTCCCCCTCCCAACACCCTTCTTCTCTCTTCCCCTTCTCCCCTCCTCTCCTCCCATCTTCCACCTTTTCCCTCACTTCCCTACTCCCCTGACCTCCCCTCCCATCACCTCCACTCCCATCACCTCCACTCCACCCCTCCCATCCCCTGACCTCCCCTCCATAACTACCTTCCTCTCATATCTCCTCCCCCCTACTCCCTACCCCTCCTCTCCTCCTCCTCCTCTCCTCCTCCTCCTCTCCTCCTCCTCTCCTCCTCTCCTCCTCCTCCTCTCCTCCCCTTGCCCGTCCTCTCTCCTACTCTGTCAATATAGATGACAGGTTTTGTTTTTATGATGTTGTGATGATGATTTTGTGCTGTTTCCTGTTGACCTATTATTACATTATTTTTGACTACTTA
>BOPN01002718.1:117164-122164 GCA_017312705.2 Penaeus japonicus | reverse complement strand
TGTGTATGCACGTGTATGCATCAGAACTATTCAAGAAGTGCGTTTACTTCTAATTCGGTGCTTGCTTTCAGTCTGTGTAAGGATAACGCTCCACATCGTAGCTGTTATTGAGGCAAAATTCGGCGAAATCGGGCTCCGCAAATGTGGATCTCGCTCATCGGTCTCAGTTCGATTCCAGGAGACCCGAGGCGGGATATATGACCCACTTGATCGCCGAATTTCCCATCGTGCAATCGGCTGACGGAAAGGGATCTCATCCCTGCTGAATAATGATTTATGCAACAATGTAACAATGTATAAGGAAAAGTCATCTTATGATTTTTTTTCCTTCTTTTTTTTGCAGGTACGATGATGCTGATAGCTTTAGGGTGACGCTATGACTCACCAAATGTCAGAGAGGAGACAGCGCGGAGGAAATGCGTAAGTCGCCTCTGTGGTCCGTTCACGTGGATGGCTGAGCTTTTATGCTTCCTTCTTGGATGGACGAGAGAGAGACAGAGGGAGAGAGAGAGAGAGGGAGAGAGAGAGAGAGAGAGAGAGAGAGAGAGAGAGAGAGAGAGAGAGAGAGAGAGAGAGAGAGAGAGAGAGAGAGAGAGAGAGAGAGAGAGAGAGAGAGAGAGAGAGAGAGAGAGAGAGAGAGAGAGAGAGAGAGAGGAGGGAGCTATGTGTAGCCATGCAGGCAGACTGCCATCACTAAGAGAAGAGGGAGAGTGGGAAAGAGAGAGGAGGAGAGAGAGGGAAAGAGGAGGGGAGAGTGGGAAAGAGAGAGGAGGGGAGAGTGGGGAAAGAGAGAAGAGGCAGAGGGAAAGAGAGGAAGAGGTGAGAGTGGGAAAGAGAGAAGAGGCAGAGTGGCAAGAGAGAGGGAGGGGAGAGGGGGAAAGAGAGAGGGGGGGAGAGTGGGAAAGAGAGAGGAGGAGAGAGAGGGAAAGAGGAGGGGAGAGTGGGAAAGAGAGAGGAGGGGAGAGTGGGAAAGAGAGAAGAGGGGAGAGTGGGAAAGAGAGAGGAGGGGAGAGTGGGAAAGAGAGAAGAGGGGAGAGTGGGAAAGAGAGAGGAGGGGAGAGTGGGAAAGAGAGAGGAGGGGAGAGTGGGAAAGAGAGAGGAGGGGAGAGTGGGAAAGAGAGAGGAGGGGAGAGTGGGAAAGAGAGAAGAGGTGAGAGTGGGAAAGAGAGAAGAGGTGAGAGTGGCAAAGAGAGAGAGGAGGGGGAGGAGGGGGAAAGAGAGAGGGGGGGAGAGAGAAAGAGAGAGAGAGAGGGAAAGAGAGAAGAGGGGAGAGTGGGAAAGAGAGAGGAGGGGAGAGTGGGAAAGAGAGAAGAGGGGAGAGTGGGAAAGAGAGAGGAGGGGAGAGGGCAAATAGAGAGGAGGGGAGAGTGGGAAAGAGAGAAGAGGTGAGAGTGGGAAAGAGAGAAGAGGGGAGAGTGGGAAAGAGAGAGTGAGGAGAGAGGGAAAGAGGAGGGGAGAGTGGTGAGAGAGGAGGGGAGAGTGGGAAAGAGAGAAGAGGGGAGAGTGGGAAAGAGAGAGGAGGGGAGAGTGGGAAAGAGAGAGGAGGGGAGAGTGGGAAAGAGAGAGGAGGGGAGAGTGGGAAAGAGAGAGGAGGGGAGAGTGGGAAAGAGAGAGGAGGGGAGAGTGGGAAAGAGAGAAGAGGGGAGAGTGGGAAAGAGAGAGGAGGGGAGAGTGGCAAAGAGAGAGGAGGAGAGTGAGAAAGAGGAGGGGAGGGAAAGAGAGAGGAGGGAGAGGAGAAAGAGAGAGGAGGGGAGAGAGGGCAAAGAGAGAGGAGGGGAGAGGGGAAAGAGAGAGGAGGAGAGAAAGGGAAAAGAGGAGGGAGAGGGAAAGAGAGAGGAGGAGAGAATGGGAAAGAGAGAGGAAAGAGAGAGGAGGAGAGAGAGAGGGAAAGAGGAGGGGGAGAGGGGAAAGAGAGAGGAGGAGAGAGAGGGAAAGAGGAGGGGAGAGTGGGAAAGAGAGAGGAGGGGAGAGAGGGAAAGAGAGAAGAGAAGAGGGGAGGGGGAGAAAGAGAGGGAGGAGGGGAGAGAGGGCAAGAGAGAGGAGGGAGAGGAAGAGAGAAGAGGTGAGAGTGGGAAAGAGAGAAGAGGTGAGAGTGGGAAAGAGAGAAGAGGGGAGAGTGGGAAAGAGAGAGGAGGGGAGAGTGGGAAAGAGAGAGGAGGGGAGAGTGGGAAAGAGAGAGGAGGGGAGAGTGGGAAAGAGAGAGGAGGGGAGAGTGGCAAAGAGAAAGGAGGGGAGAGTGGGAAAGAGAGAGGAGGGGAGAGTGGGAAAGAGAGAGGAGGGGAGAGTGGCAAAGAGAAAGGAGGGGAGAGTGGGAAAGAGAGAGGAGGGGAGAGTGGAAAGAGAGAGAGAAAGAGAGAGAGAAAGGAAGAGGGAAAGAGAGAGGAGGGGAGAGTGGGAAGAGAGAGGGAGGGGAGATTGGGAAAGAGAAAGGAGAGAGAGAGAGAGAGAGAAAGAGATAGAGAAAGAAAGAGAGAGAGAGAGAGAGAGAGAGAGAGAGAGAGAGAGAGAGAGAGAGAGAGAGAGAGAGAGAGAGAGAGAGGGGGGGGGGGGGAAAGAGAGAGAGAGAGAGAGAGAGAGAGAGAGAGAGAGAGAGCGAGAGAGAGAGAGAGAGAGAGAGAGAGAGAGAGAGAGAGAGAGAGAGAGAGAGAGAGAGAGAGAGAGAGAGAGAGAGAGAGAGAGAGAGAGAGAGAGAGAGAGAGAGAGAGAGAGAGAGAGAGAGAGAGAGAGAGAGAGGAGGGGAGAGTGGGAAAGAGAGAGGAGGGGAGAGTGGGAAAGAGAGAGGAGGGGAGAGTGGGAAAGAGAGAGGAGGGGAGAGTGGGAAAGAGAGAGGAGGGGAGATTGGGAAAGAGAAAGGAGGGGAGATTGGGAAAAAGAAAGGAGAGAGAGAGAGAGGAAAGAGATAGAAAGAGAGAGAGAGAGAGAGCGAGAGCGAGAGCGAGAGAGAGCGAGCGAGAGGAGCCGAGTCATGGCCAGCCCCAAAGCGGCCGAAAGCGTGGCGTGCGGGGGGCGTGAGTCCGTCATTGACCAGTGTGGTGTTGCACTGCGGTGATTCTTACCTCTTTCCCACCACGCCCACCACGGGGCTCCTTCATGGCCCTCACCTCGGGTCTCCCTCTCGGCACCAGTCACAAAGGGAGGGGGAGATCACGGCAGGGTCGGGCTTGGTGACTCCTGGCGCCTTACGCGAAGGTCCACCTTGCTCTCCGGCGCCTCCGAAAGGACACAGCGTAGCGCCGTCCCCTCGCTCGCCTTCTCTTACTCCTGCTGCTGCTCCTTTGCTTCCTCGTCCTCCTTGGCCGCGTCCTCCTCCGCGTCCTCTTCCTCCTGTTCATCTTCCTCCTCCATCTGGTCCTCGTCCTCCGCCTCATAGTCCTCCTCCTACTCCTCTTCCTCCTTCTCCTCTTCTTCCTCCTTCACACATACACTCTCTCTCTCCTCCTCCTCCTCCTCCTCTTCGTCCTCTTCCTCCTCGTCCTCTTCTTTTTTTTCTTCTTCTTCATCTTCTTCTACTTCTTCTTCCTCTTCCTCTTCCTCCTTTTTCTCCTCCTCCTCCTCCCCCTCCTCCTCCGCCTCCTCCTCCTCCTCCTCCTCCTCCTCCTCCTCCTCCTCCTCCTCCTCCTCCGCCTCCTCCTCCGTCTCCTCCTCTTCCTCCCCTCCTCCTCCTCTCCTCCTCCCCCTCCTCCTCCTCCTCCTCCTCCTCCTCCTCTCCTCCTCCTCCTCCCCCTCCTCATCCTCCTCCTCCTCCCCCTTCTCCTCCTCCTCTTCCTCCTCCTCCTCCTCCTCCTCCTCCTCCTCCCCCTCCTCCTCCTCTTCCTCCTCCCCTCCTCCTCCCCCTCCTCCCCCCCCCCCCCCCCCCCCCCCCCCCTCCCCTCCCCCCCCCCCCCCTCCCCTCCCCCCCCCCCCCTCCCCCTCCCCCTCTCCCTCCTCCTCCTCCTCCCCCTCCTCCTCCTCCTCCTCCTCCTCCCCCTCCCCCTCCCACTCCCCCTCCCCCTCCCCCTCCTCCTCCCCCTCTTCTCCTCTCCTACCCCTCTTCCTCCCTCCCCCTCCCCCTCTCCCTCCTCCTCCCCCTCTCCCTCCTCCTCCCCCTCCCCTCCTCCCTCCCCCTCCCCCTCCCCCTCCCTCCTCCCCCTCTCCCTCCTCCTCCTCCCCCCCCTCCTCCTCCTCCTCCCCCTCCTCCCCCTCCTCCTCCTCCTCCTCCCCCTCCTCCTCCTCCTCCCCCTCCCCCCTCCTCCTCCTCCCCTCCTCCTCCTCCTCCCCTTCCTCCTCCCCCTCCCCCTCCCCCCTCTCCCTCCTCCTCCCCCCCTCCCCATCCGCCACCACGTGTCACGATGGCTGGTTCGTTTGTCAAGCAATAGTATGATTATCTCTCGCGTTGCCATTGGCGTTGCGTCGGAAATCAATAGTCGGGGAGACGCGTCTCGCCCTTATCACGCGGTCGCCGGCCGTGACTGCACTCACGCGCGACCGGATTTACATATGGACACGTTCTCTGTGTACACGAAAGCATGTAGGTACGACGGTACGTGTGTACGACCTCATGGGGAGGCAGTACCTACCCACAGTACCTACGCGCTTAAGAAGTCTGATGAACTTATGCATGTCTTCAAAACGCTATCGTTCAAAAGTGCTTTGGAGTCAATGGTTCACTCTTTGCACGTATATGTATGTTTTCAACCTTCTTCACTTCAAATCAGATTCACATTCGTGTTTGTACGTCGGTGTGATTTGTGTAGCTGCCCTGAAAAAAACACAAAAAAAACAAACTACCAAACGAAAACTGTTCGAAAATCGATTCCGTTTTCTACTTTTAGGTTGCCAAACGAACAGTCAAATTCACAGCCACGCAAACTCCAAATGTTATTTACTATGGTTCACATCCTTTTTTCTGCTTATTAACATAAAGAGTAAGACCCCGAAAGATTACCAATAGCAGTGTTGCATTTTATTACGAAAATTTCACTATGAGACCTAACACGGGACACGGACGAGCAATGTTGCCA
>BOPN01002718.1:74664-82164 GCA_017312705.2 Penaeus japonicus | reverse complement strand
AAAACAGAGAGAATGTATGAGGATATCAGTGGCCAGGAATTCCGCCCGATTCCTTTGAGTTATGTGACGTCCTCGATTATGAATCTGATTATGAAGAAGCCCGTTGATTGTATTTCTTCAGTTTAATTGGTTGTGCTTCGTCATGATGATTGGTCAAAATGATGTGTAACTCATAGAGATTGACGTTTAAGAAATAGGCAACAGTAACTATGGAAATCTAAAGACTGGCAGACAGTACAGGCAGGTATGCAGAGAGATAAGCCTGCAGAGATTTAGAAATGAGCGATTGAATTTCTTAATGGTTTAGGTGTAGTTTGTGATGTTGCAATTCGCTCATCCAGTGCAGGACAGGTAGTGATTCCGGAAAGCTTAAGGAATGATGTAGAATCCATTAGAATACGATAAAGGTGATGTAATACATGTCCTTTGGAAATTCTTATTTGCTTTCTATTTCTCCTTTCTCTCTCTCACTCTCTCTCTCTCTCTCTCTCTCTCTCTCTCTCTCTCTCTCTCTCTCTCTCTCTCTCTCTCTCTCTCTCTCTCTCTCTCACCATAGTCTGCTCTGAGGCGAGAAAAGAAAGAGCGCAGTCACTCCTGGACGTATTTTAACTGGCGTGAAATGTAACCGAGACTGACATTTAAAGGTCGCGCTTACTGACGTGTTGTCTAACTAATAGTGAAATGTTTTTCTTTTCTTCGGTGTATTCCAGTTGCGGGTGAAGAAGAAAAAGAAAAGAAAAGGGAGAAGAAATATGAAAAAGATTATGAATAAGAAGGATAAAGATGAAGAGACTTTTTTCCGTTCTCATACGTTTGGCAAATGAAGATATTAAATCGGTCGAAGAAAATCATTACTGTTGATGTTTATATCTACTTCGACTAGCGAAATAACACAAGCCCTAGCGACACAACCAATAAGGAGCGAACAAAGCGAATATAAGTGCGTCCGTCACGTGACCTGCTACGCCCTCTGCAGTGTCCGGTGTCCGAGTGTCCCCATCCTCTGCCTCCGCGTATCTCGCTCGCTCTCTCTGCAGGGTCCGCATTAGCCCGTGACTGGCCTTAAGTCCGTCCGACCCGAGTGATTATGCTTGCCCTTTATGGGTCTTGAGGGAAACCGCAAGACAGTAACACATATGCTCCCCCCTCCCCCTCTATTTCCCCTTCTCTCCTCTCCCACCTCCCTCCCCCCTCTAGCTTCATCGAAATCTCCTGCCGATTCGAAATTCGTTATTTTTTTCCGCGCGACTTGTTAGTGTGACGTCACATTTGTTTGTTTACGTTTTCGAGTGGCCTGGCTGTTTGTCAAGCTGATTATCGTGATGGCCTTTGCTGTAACACCATCCTGATAACATCACACATCCATGAATTCATTATATCCTCGGATATAACGTGCTGTCGCATTGTTATACCAGAGGCTGGCATGTTAATTATTCTCGCGATCAGCCAGGCATACACATTACGAGACCCTTGCTGTTGCTGCCCAGTAATAGGCCTACCTCGACTCCGTGCATTAGGCCTGACTCCCGCCCTGGCCTGACGGGGCCCAAATGCACACACAACTGGCGCACGCGATCCCCTATCGACCGTGACGTCATTACCTTGCTCGACGCCCTCACACAAACATTTCAGGGGATGCATCGACATGAATGATTGCCCTTTTCGCTGCTTTTTATGCAGTGCTGAAGTGAAACCGATGTTAAGTTTGTGTGTTTAGTTGATGATTATTGTTGTTGTTGTTGTTGTTGTTGTTATGTTTATTATTATCCTTATTATTATATTATATTACTATTACTATTACTACCACTATCACTATTTTTGTTGTTAGTATTGTTGTTGTCAATTATTAATACTACTACTATTATTATTATTACCACTATTACTGTTACTACTATTTCTTCTACCACTTCTGCTACTACTATAACTACTATTACTCCTACTTCTACTCCTACTGTTACTACTACTGCAACTCCTACTATTATTATTGCAACGAGGATAAATACCAATTATGTTTGAGAGGGAGAAGAAGTGGAAGATGAAAAGGAGGTGGAGAGAGAGAGTGAAATGAGAGGGAGAGAAAAGGGGAAAGAAAGAGGAAGGGGGGGAGGAAAAGGAAGAGGAAGAGGAAGAGGATGAGGAAAAGGATGAGCGAGAAGGGGAGGGAGAGGGAAAGGGGAAGCGAGAGATTGAACCTGGGTACCAACTCCCCCCCCCCCCCCTTGGCAGTCAAGAGAAGAGTGTGCTGATACACAGAAGGCATCATTAGGGTAGTGTTCTTAGTCGAGTGGCCCTCGTGGCCGCTGGCCATGAAGTGTGAGCGGAGTGAGTTTTGTCATGCGTTGAGAGGGAGAGGGAGAGAGGGAAGGGGGGGGGGAGGAAGAGAGAAGGAGGGAGGGAGATAGAGAGAGAGAGAGAGAGAGAGAGAGAGAGAGAGAGAGAGGGGGGGGAGTAGACAGACGTCTATACAGTAAAAAGTGAGAGAGAGAGAGGGAGGGGAGGGGGAGAGAGAGAGAGAGGGGGGAGAGAGTGAGAGAGAGAGAGTGAGAGAGAGAGAGAGAGAGAGGGGGGGAGGGGAGAGGGGGGAGAGGGAGAGAGATGGGGGAGAGAGTGAGAGAGAGAGAGAGAGAGAGAGAGAGAGAGAGAGAAAGAGAGAGAGAGAGGGAGGGAGGGAAGGAGAGAGAGAGAGAGAGAGAGAGAAAGTTCGGTCATAATTTGAGAGCCGAGTGAGTTTGGCCAAAAGCTAAGAGAGAGAGAGCGAGAGGGCGTGCTTTGATCTGCCCAACGAGTTTGCCCAAACCTGGCCATGAGTTAAGAGTGAGCGAATTCGATCATGAGTTCAGAGCTAAGCGAGTACGCTATGAATTAATAGCCGAACTACCTCTGCCATGAGTTACGAGATTTCCGAGCGCCTCTTTTCTTCTCTTGGACTAATCTCCATTTTTTCCTTTATTTCTCTTTACAGATTGATGGCGACCGCGTAAGGAGAGATTCTTCCCAACGTCTTCCTCCTGTGTGATGGATATTCTGTGAAGGAACAACGAAGGAGAGATTAGAAGGATAATTAGAGAAAAAGAAAAATAACACTGAAGGCCTTGGGATCGTGCCACCTTTGTGTTGATTTAAAACCCTGACAAATATGACACACGTGATTCTATGTCGGTGTTTCATTGATCTCTTTTGGACGATAAGTGCGAAGATCATGTCCGACATTAAAGGCAGGTCGAATCCCTGTTCGTGAGGTGCGCACAGAAATGCACAACGGAAGATAACGCACAAGTAAGAAAGATAAGAGACCCGAATGGCCAAGCAGTTTTAAGAATTCTAAGACTAAGCTCCGAGGTTACTGAAGAAAAAGAAAAAAACAACCGTTCTATAGAAGCGACTTTTCCTGATTGATGAAATTCACATCAGATTCGCCTCCGCTCCTTCCAAGAGAGAGGGAGTTCTAAGCCAAGTGTCCCGGGTGATTGCGAAGTTGTTTTCCTCGTCCGAGAGTGACCCGGACTTAGTGAGAGAGTGACCCGGACTTAGTGAGAGAGCTGCTCTCTGAGTGACACTTCGCGCACTCCGCTGACGAAGGGAAGGGAAAGCCGGCGGAAGGATAGGAAGGAGTTTAAGCTGCGTCTACTCTCCTCCGGTGATTTGTTCATTTCCGTGTGATTAAAAAAAGAGAGAAAAGAAAATCGAAATTATGAAAAATATATAAAACAGCTGGAAGTTTCTTGGTATATTTTGAAAGTGATACACAAGACGTAAGCTCCGCGAAAGCTCCGCCTCCTTGACCCCCCCCCAACCCCCCCCCCCCCCTCCTCCTGCTACATCAGTCCTCCCTAAGAAGAGAAAATGGCGGAGCTCCTAAGCGTCCAAGTGCCCAGCCGGCGCGGCCTGGGCGGCTATGCGGAGTTCCACAAGGAAGGCGCGACCACGCCCATGATGGGCTCGCCGGCCGCCCACGCGCCATATCTCAACTCGGCGCTCACCCACGCCCGCATCAGGTAAGTCCGCCTACAGCCTCTCGTGCCTCCTAATTGAGTCATGTTGCTTCACTCTCTTTTCTCAGTCTTCGTCTTCGGTTTCAGAGAATGCTGATGGAAAAAAAGAAAAAAAAAAATTACAAAAATATATTTTTAGATTTATTGACAATCAGTGTGGTGTATGGTCGGGTTTCCTTCCATGATAATGATAAGAATGATAATTATATTTTTTATAATTACTGTTGTTGCTGTCATTATCTGCGTTATTATTGTTGTTGCTGTTGTTGCTATTATTATTATTCATTATTATCATTATCATTATTATTATTGTTATTGTTATTAATATTATTATCATTATCACTATTATTATTATTATTATTTTCATTATCATCATCATCATTAACATTATGTTTTTATTATTATTATTGTCATTTTCATCATCATTTTTTTATTATTGTTACTATAATCATTATCATTATTATTATTATTAATATTATCATTATCATAATCTTATTTCTATTGTTGTTATAGCTGTTTCTGCAATCATCATGAATGTCGCTATTAACAATTCCCAGAACATTTTCTATTATTGTCGTTGTTATCCTCATTATAATCGCCATTCACGATTACCAGGATTATCATTATGCCAAAGAGGGCACTTTTCGGGCACGTTAATCCCCTCGTGAAGCGATGCCCGATATGTCGCTCATTGGACACCGTGATTATTTATGACAGCGGCGTGACACAAGGCGCGAGGGACACGCTCTCTCTCTCTCTCTCTCTCTCTCTCTCTCTCTTTCTCTCTCTCTCTCTCTCTCTCTCTCTCTCTCTCTCTCTCTCTCTCTCTCTCTCTCTCTCTCTCTCTCTCTCTCTCTCTCTCTCTCTCTCTCTCTCTCTCTCTCTCTCTCTCCCCCCTTTCTCTCCCCCCTTTCTCACTCTCTCTCTGACTCTCTCGCTCTCTCTCTTTCTAACTCTCTCTCTCTGACTCTCTCGCTCTCTCTCTTTCTAACTCTCTCTCTCTCTCTCTCTCTTTCTCTCTCTCTCTCTCTCTCTCTCTCTCTCTCTCTCTCTCTCTCTCTCTCTCTCTCTCTCTCTCTCTCTCTCTCTCTCTCTCTCTCTCTCTCTCTCTCTCTCTCTCTCTCTCTCTCTCTCTCTCTCTCTCTCTCTCTCTCTCTCTCTCTCTCTCTCTCTCTCTCTCTCTCTCTCTCTCTCTCTCTCTCTCTCTCTCTCTCTCTCGTAGAGTCATTAGGGGGAGTGGGGGATGGGTGGAGGGGGTTGATGGAGAGTTAGAGGAGGAAGAGGAGGGGAGGAGAAGGAGAAGGAGGAGGAGGAGAGGAGGAGGAGGAGGGGGAGGGGGAGGAGGAGGAGGGGGAGGGGGAGGAGGAGGAGGAGGAGAGGAGGAGGAGGAGGAGATGAGGGGAGGAGGAGTAGAAGGAGAAGGAGAAGGAGGAGGAGGAGGAGGAGGAGGAGGAGGAGGAGGAGGAGGAGGAGATGAGGGGAGGAGGAGGGGGGGGAGGAGGAGGAGAAGAAGAGGAGGAGGAAGAGCGCGGACGAGACGCGAGCGCCGTCCCGCTGTCAGTCTCATCATAGCCCGTTCGGCCTTTTTCGGCGTCGGTAATTGTTTTCTCATCCTTGACATATGATCACGAATGATTATTGATCGCTTTTTTGTTTCTTGTGATTATCGCAATCGCTGTCTTCGTCAACACAGTAGACATGGCCATTACATTGAGCATAGTCATTACTATCACGCGTACCTTTATCGTCCTCATTATTAGTCTCATTATCGTCCTCATTATCGTCCTCATTATCATCACGACGACCATGATCTTGGTCTTTACAATCATCATTATTATTCAGTAACAGCAGTGGTGGCAATGACGATGATGATGATAATGATGCCAGAAAACATGATGATAATGCTAATGATGATGATGATATAATGATAATGGTAATTATAATGATTAATTTTGATAGTGGTAATAATAATAAGGATGATAATAGTATAATGGTGGTAATTATGATAGATAATAATAATGATAATGATGAAAATAGCAACAATAATAATGAAATGATAACAGGAATAATAGTAGCAATGCTACTACTGCTAAAGATAATACATGTGCATAATGATGGTACTTTGATTGATTATTTTATAATTGTTGTTCTTATTATTTTTCCAACATTTAAAGATATCATCATGATTAATTGTTCTTGTTCTTGGCTTCATCGTCATCAGCAGGAGTGTGTATTTGTTAACAAGAAAAAATAGTGTTCGTGTGTTTACTTTTGTGACATCGACTTGCACTGTCTCGTTGATAACTTCATAAAGTGATTATGGCAATTCGTTATCATGCATTGGTGTGGAATAGATGACAGTCGGTTGTAGTTTTAGAAAGTCGTTTGGAGTTATTTGTAGGTATTGACAGTCATCGGTTGTTATCAGATGTGTCATTTTTTGGCAACCGTTGGGTATAGCAACTCTGCATCTCTCGGGTATTGCGCTTGTATTGACTCATGTGAAGGCTTTGCATGAAGAGTGGGTTATATATATATATATATATATATATATATATGTATATATATATATATATATATACATATACACATATATGTCACATTAGCGTCACAATGTCTCGGTGCTGCCGCTGATCACCTGAAATATATTAAAAAGACGAAATCAACTCCTATAAGATATTGCAAAATTGCAGTTGATGCAACCTGATAGCAGGGCAAGAGAAGGAATAGTGTGATAAATCGCCGACCTTAAATATAGATGAGAACCCTTTTGAAATCGCTGCCTGCGGGGGAGGGGGGGAGGGGTCGCGCCACGATTCACGCGCCCACGATTTTTCAGGATCCCGGTGTATGTGAATATATTGGGTTGTTGGGGAGCCCGTGAGCGCGTGAATACACGTTCCTGACGCATTTTGGGATCTCAGTGGATGATGTAATTTGCCTTCTTTGATGTAGATAGATCATAATTATTATTATTTTTATTTTATTATTAATAATATTATTGAAATTTATGTTTTATTATTATTATCATTATTGTCTTTATTATTTTCTTATCATTATTATCATTCTTTCTTCCTTTCACGCTTTTCATCTTCTCCTCTTTCTCCTTCTTTTCTTCTCCTTAATATTATTATTATTCATCTGTTTCTTTTTCTTTCTTTTCTTCTTTTTCTTCTACTTCTTCATCTCTCTTTCTTTCTCTCTCTCTTTCATTATTTAATCACATTTTCTAATTGATAAGTGCAAATTCGCGAATATTATATCTGCTGTCATTCGCAATGAAATATTTTTCATTGCTTTGATATCATGATGACACATAATGATTACCTTATGATACATTAATCTGATACATACTACCACACCTGAGAGACACCGGGTTTTGAATTGCTCTTTTTACTCTAACTTTTTATCTAAGTTCTATCTTTTTTCGATGTTGAATTCACCATCTTGTAACTGATGTGTGTGTGTGTGTTTGTATGTGTGTATAAATAAATATGTGTGTGCGTGT
>BOPN01002718.1:62164-67164 GCA_017312705.2 Penaeus japonicus | reverse complement strand
ATTTGGAGTGAGGGAGTGAGGGAGTGAGGGAGGGTGAAGTGATGGAGCCAAGGTCACAAAGGCGAGAGTGACGTCACCGATTACGTGACTGATTTCTGTGATGGTGCTTGACCAAGAACTTGTGAGATAGAGGTTGGTAGGAAACTTATGTTTAATGTACTTTTTTATTGCATGCACCCCCCCCCCCACACACACACACACACGCACACGCACACACACATATACACGCACATACACAAACACAACACACACACACACACACACACACACACACACACACACACACACACACACACACACACACACCTATTTTCTCTCCCTCTTTCCCTCTTCCCCTTTCCCTACCCTCTTCCATTCTCCCTCCCCTCTCCCTCTCTCCCTCCCCTCTCCCTCTCTCCCTCCCCTCTCCCTCTCTCCCTCCCCTCTCCCTCTCTCCCTCCCCTCTCCCTCTCTCCCTCCCTTCCTCCCTCTCTCCCTCCCTCTCTCCCTCCCTTCCTCCCTCTCCCTCTCCCTCTCCCTCCCTCTTTCCCACTCCCTATCTCTTTCCCTCTCCCCCTCCTTCTCTCCCTTTCTTTCTCCGCACGCATGTGCGTATGTGTGTATGTATGTTTGTGTATGTGTATGTGTGTGTGTGTGTGTGTGTGTGTGTGTGTGTGTGTGTGTGTGTGTGTGTGTGTGTGTGTGTGTGTGTGTGTGTGTGTGTGTGTGTGTGTGTGTGTGTGTACACATACATACAAACATGTGTTCGCCGCCCCAGCCCATATCATGGTCTGGAAGCACATTTTACGCCTAAAAAATCCTTATCGCCCCCGCCCGTCAACCGCTTGGTTTCCTAGAACACCTTATCGCGGCCGCCCATCGACCAGCGCCGCCAGAGATCCCCAAAGTCCATAAACTTAATTGAAAGAGAATCGTTTAACAGTTAGTAATATCACTTTAGTGCGGAACGAGAAAGTGAGATCCATTAAAAAATGAATCCGCATACATTAGAAAACGAGAACCCCGTGCATCAATATGCTATATGATCTACCAAAACTATTCCCATATTTTATATCGAATAAGTCGAGATGTCACATATCAAAGACCGTTAATTAAAAGCGGAGCCACATAATGCTAAATACCGGGGAAATCAGAGAAGTCTGCGCAGTATCAATAGATCTAGAGAAGGTATACGATGGAGCACCAAGCCGAGAATTCTGAAGGTGCGTGAAAGAGATGGGGAGCCGGGCAAGTGCATGGGGATGGGCCATGATATGTGCGAAGGAGAAAGAACACAGGGTAGAGGTAGTGATAAGTTATTCCAATTGGAGCTGGTTACATCAGGGATCTTCTTTAAGTATGATGATGAATGTGATGTCTCGGGGGATTAAAGATCAATCCTCCTGGTGCATATCGCTTGCTGACGACACCGCGTTATGTAGCACCAGCAGAGACGTAGAAGAGTCAAAATCAGAGCAGTGGAGGAAGGTTCTGCAAGACAGCATTTAAAATCGGTAGAGAGAAGACGGATTACCTGAGGCTCAGCGAAGATCAAGACCCCAGGATTAGGGCGCAAGGGACATGTTTGGGGAAAGTGCACAAGATTAAATGTCCAGGTGCGACGGTGGCCCACGACGGAAACGACACATAGTGGAACCAGGGTGGAATAACTGAAAAATTCGTCGAAGCAATGTTAAGGGAAGAGGTTGCAAGGCGGTAGTAAGGCCAGCAACTGTGCATGGATCTGAAACATCGCCAATGAAGAAAGCGAAGATGGGAGTTCGTTGAAGGAGAGAAGCAAAACTAAAATCAACAAAATCAGGCATGCGAGAGCAAGGGGCAAAATCAGAGAACAACGGCAAAGGAAAGAAGATTGTAGTGGTACGGCCACGCGATGAGAAGCGACCAGACCCGCCGAGGGAGAAGGGTGGTGGAGATGGAAGTGCCTGTACACGAGGAGAAAAAGATCGAAGCGGTGGTGGATGGACCCCCTAAGAGATCATTTGTGAGAAAAAGAGCTGTAAGTGGACGATGCTATGGACGGGATAAGTGGGAGAGAGCAGTCAGAACCATCGCCCCACAAGCCGCGGGGAGAGGTGTATAGTGAAAGAAGATATGTCTTGGTATCAAACCATGTCAGGTAACTTTGCCCTTTGATATAGTGATCGCCTTTTCCAATTGACATGATCTCTAGAACATTTTTGAACATATATTCTCTCTCTCTCTCTCTCTCTCTCTCTCTCTCTCTCTCTCTCTCTCTCTCTCTCTCTCTCTCTCTCTCTCTCTCTCTCTCTCCCCCTCCTGCCGTCTCTCTATGTCTGCGTGTTTATAATTTCGAGGTGTGTGTATATGCGACTGTCCGTAATTATCTATTAACGGAGTATGATACTGGTTTGAATTCTCTTGCAGTGTATGGAGCCAGTTCCTGGGATTATCGGATTTATTTTTATTTACTTATCTTTTTTTTTTTTTTTTTTTTTTTTTTGGGGGGGGCACCTGGTAGTTCTTTCAACCTCAAGAGCGAAAATAAATGCTGACGAAAAATTATTGCGATTTCACCCTTTATTTTAGGGAAGAGTAGTCTTTGTTATTTGACATAGGATATATACAAATATGTCGACCGATGTATAACTATACATAACCTAAAAACATTGTGTATCTGTCTATTTGTCTTTATACACACGTGCAAAGCCTATTACGGGGTAGGGGCGGCTTCCTCGTCTGTGTTTCAATACACAGTTGACGCGACTTAATCGTTGGAATTCGTTTTTAAATGGCGCTTAAAGTGAATGTGAGTTTCGGGGCTCAGCGCCATGGGCCGCGGCGCAGGGAGGGAGCGGGGGTTACCACACGCACGGTCTCTCTCGCCCTTTGTGCTTCCTCCTTTTCTCTCTCGTCGCTCTCGCTTCTACTTCATTTCTCGGTCATTAACGCCCTAGGGCTCCTTCTGTACTCTCTCTTATCCTCTCTCTTTCCTTTGCTGCTTTGTTGCTCTCTGTTGTCTTCTTTCTCTCTTCTCTTTCCCTCCTCCTGTCTTCTCTTCTGTCCCTTCTCTTTTTTTCTGACTTTCATCCTTCGCTCTCTCTCTCTCGCCGTCCCTCCTTCTTTCCTCCTCCCTCTCCCTCCTTTCCTCCTCCCTCTCCCTCCCGTCCTCCTTCCACCTCCCTTGTTCTTTCTCTCTCCTTTTCCTCCTCTTCTCATTCTCATCCCTCTCCCCGTCCCTTCCACCTCCCTCTTATTTGTAACTGAAAATACCCGGACTAGACCATGCATAACCAACGGACAAATGACATTATCTTTTATTCATCAGCGTTAAAATGGTTCCTGGCCTTTTGTGCGTTTTCTCATTACACATGGCCCTCCGCAATACACATGGCCCTCCGCAACGCACATGGCCCTCCGCAATACACATGGCCCTTCGCAATACACATGGCCCTTCGCAATACACATGGCCCTCCGCAATACACATGGCCCTCCGCAACGCACATGACCCTCAGCAATACACATGGCCCTTCGCAATACACATGGCCCTCCGCAATACACATGGCCCTTCGCAATACACATGGCCCTTCGCAATACACATGGCCCTTCGCAATACACATGGCCCTTCGCAATACACATGGCCCTCCGCAATACACATGGCCCTCCGCAACGCACATGGCCCTCAGCAATACACATGGCCCTCCGCAATACACATGGCCCTCCGCAACGCACATGGCCCTCAGCAATACACATGGCCCTTCGCAATAACACTGCGGGAACTAATAAGGGCCGAGGACATGGTTGCTCTAATGTCAAGTTAATGCGAAGTCGATTAATGAAGAGAATAATGTCGAGATCTGTATTATGAAGATTGATTTTGAATTTGCATTTGATTTCGTTTTCTAGATTTAAAAATGGTTTGTTTAGGGTTTTAACTACTTGCCTGCGTCATTGTGAAGTTCATGTAAAGCCGTTATGTTATGGAATGATTACTGAAGAGGATAATGCATGCTTTATTATGACAACGGATTCTGAATTGCTGTGCCTACTGTTTGTTTGTTTGTTTCTATCTTTCTTTGGTGTTTTTGTCAGAAAAGCTCGTTTGTTTACTTCTGTATCTTACACAAGCTCAGAAAAATCGACTTTGTTTACGGTTTTATTGTGATTTTTTCTTAATTTTGATTTTTGAAAACTCAAAGCGGATTGATGATTGATGAATCTTCGTCATTAATCCACATTTATCCTCAGAAATACTCATTTTATTTTGGATAGTATTAGGGACCAATTCGGAGGGTTTTGTTGAGCTGCTTTTTGGGGGGAAGGGATGGAGGAATGAGGAGGAGGAAGAAGAAGAAGAAGAAGAAGAAGAAGAAGAAGAAGAAGAAGAAGAAGAAGAAGAAGAAGAAGAAGAAGAAGAAGAAGAAGAAGAAGAAGAAGAAGAGAAATAGGAGGAGGAGGAGAAAGAGGAGAAGGAAGGTGAGAAGGAGGAACAAGAACATGAAGAGGGAGCGGGGAAGGGAGAAAATAAGGGAAGTGAGGCAAAGGAGGAGGTAGCTGAGGATAAGCAGTAGGGAGAGGAGGGGGGAGGGCGACGTAGGGTCCAGCTTGTAAGGGAGAGGGAGGGAGGGAGGGAGCGAGCGAGCGGAGGTGACATTCAGTATGGCGTATTAACCTCTCCATTTCTTTCTTCCTGTAAACAGTTTTCCTGATCTGTCTTTCTCTCTCCTCTTTTGCTTTCCCCTATTTCGCTCTCCCCTTACCTCGCTTTCCCCTCTCTTCTCTCCCCTTGCCTCGCTTTCCCCTCTCTTCTCTTCCCTTGCCTCGCTTTCCCCTCTCTTCTCTTCCCTTGCCTCGCTTTCCCCTCTCTTCTCTTCCCTTGCCTCGCTTTCCCCTCTCTTCTCTTCCCTTGCCTCGCTTTCCCCTCTCTTCTCTTCCCTTGCCTCGCTTTCCCCTCTCTTCTCTTCCCTTGCCTCGCTTTCCCCTCTCTTCTCTTCCCTTGCCTCGCTTTCCCCTCTCTTCTCTTCCCTTGCCTCGCTTTC